>RXID01015957.1:0-112866 GCA_005019695.1 Trichopus zeylanicus subsp. travancoricus
TATGCATGTAAATTAGAATTTTCGAACGAGGCAAAAAATCAGAGAAAATTTTTAAAGGTATAGAAAATCATAAAATTCTCTAAAAATTAAAAAAAATTATAAAAAAAGCTTCCTTGAAAGTTCGAAAAATTAAAAAAACCCTTCAAAGTAAAAAAAAAATACAAAATTCGTTAAATTTGCAAAAATTATAGAAAATCAGTAAAAGTACAAAATATCACACAAAAACCTCAAAAACTCCATAAAATCATAGAAATCTCAAAAATCCCCTTAAACTTCATAAAATTATAAAAAATCTCTGAAACTACAAAAAGATCATGAAAATTCTCTTTTAAATATACTTTTCTTTCTGTAAAGGGGTATATATGCGATAATTAAGATTTTCAAATTGAGTCTTCAATTTCAGTGTATGTATGTCAAAAATATTTTTCTAGGCAATTTTCTTCTTTGAAAGTTGTTTATATGTGAAAATTAAGCCCTTTAAGATTAAATATGAAATTCTAATTTTTGAGAGTTATATATGCGAAAATCGACGTTTCCTAATCGAATCTGAGATTTAATTTTTTTTAGCTTATGTGGTTAAATAAGATTTTAAAACAATTTCCTTCTTTCGTATTTTTTATGTTACGAGATTAAATATGTATTTTTATTTTTTTAATCAAATTTTCCAAGCAACTTTGAATTTTTTTCTAAGAGGTATATGCATGAATTAAAATTTTCGAACGAGGTAAAAAATCACAGAAAATTTTTGAAAGTATAAAAAATCATAAAATTCCCTAAAAGTATAAAAAAAGTATGAAAAAACATCCCTTGAAAGTTCAAAAAAATTTGACAAAAACCCTTCAAAGTAAAAAAAAAAATACAAAATTCATTAAATTTACAAAAATTGTTGAAAATCGGTAAAAGTACAAAATATCGCAAAAAAAACCTCTGAAACTCCATAAAATCATAGAAATCTCAAATAACACCTTGAACTTCATGAAATTATAAAAAATCCCTGAAATTACAAAAAGATCATGAAAATTCTCTTTTAAATATGTTTTTCTTTTTGTAAAGGGGTATATATGCGATAATTAAGATTTTGAAATTGAGTCTTCAATTTCATTTTTTAAGAGGTACGTATGTCAAAAACTTTTTTCTAGACAATTTTCTTCTTTGAAAGAGTTTTATATGCGAAAATTAAGTCCTTTAAGGTTAAATATGAAATTTTATTTTTTTTAGTGTCATATATGTGAAAATCAAGGTTTTTCTAATCGAATCTAGGATTTAATTTTTTTAGGTTATGAGGTTAAATAAGTTTTTAGAATAATTTCCTTTTTTCCAATTTTTTACTTTACGAGGTTAAATATATATTTCTATTTTTTAATTAAATTTTCCAAACAACGTTGAATTTTTTCTAAGAGGTATCTGCAAGTAAATTAAATTTTTTGAATGAGGCAAAAAATCACCAGAAAATTTTTGAAAGTACAGAAAATCATAAAATTCCCTAAAAATATAAAAAAAAGTATAAAAAAACCTCCCTTGAAAGTTCGAAAAATTAAGAAAACCCTTGAAAGTAAAAAAAAATACAAAATTCATTAAATTTGCAAAAATTGTAGAAAATCAGTAAAAGTACAAAATATCACATAAAAACCTCGGAAATTCCATAAAATCATAGAAATCTCAAAAAACCCCTTAAACTTCATGAAATTATAAAAAATCCCTAAAACTACAAAAAGATCATAAAAATTCTCTTTTAAATATGCATTTCTTTCTCTAAAGGGGTATATACGGTAATTAAGATTTTGAAATTAAGTCTTCAATTTCAGTTTTTAAGAGGCATATATGCTAAAACTATTTTCTAGGCAATTTTTTTCTTTCAAAGAGTTTTATATGCGAAAATTAAGTCTTTTATTGTGAAATATGAAATTTTATTTTTTTGAGAGCCATATATGTGAAAATCAAGGTTTCCTAATCGAATCTGCGATTTAATTTTTTTAGGTTATGAGGTTAAATAGGTTTCTAAAATAATTTTCTTTTTTCAAATTTTTTACATTACGAGGTTAAATATGTATTTTTATTTTTTTAATTAAGTTTTCCGAGCAACTTTAAATTTTCTCTAAGGGATATGTGCAAGTATATTAAAATTTTTGAACGAGGTAAAAAATCACAAAAAATTTTTGAAGGTATAGAAAATCATAAAATTCCCTAAAAATAAAAACAAGTATAAAAAACCTTCCTTGAAAGTTTGAAAAATTAAAAAAAAAACCCTTTAAAGTTAAAAAAAATACAAAATTCATTAAATTTGCAAAAAAATGTAGAAAATCGGTAAAAGTACAAAATATCACAAAAAACCTCTGAAACTCTGTAAAATCATAGAAATCTCAAAAAACCCCTTAAACTTCGGAAAATTATAAAAAATCCCTGAAAATACAAAAAAATCATCAAATCTCTTTTAAATATACATTTATTTTTTTAAAGGGGCATATATGCGATAATTAAGATTTTAAATTGAGTCTTCAATTTCAGTTTTTAAGAGGTATATATGTCAAAAAAAAATTTCTAGGCAATTTTCTTCTTTCAAAGAAGTTTATATGTGAAAATTAAACCCTTTAAAATTGAATATAAAATTTTGTTTTTTTGAGAACCATATAAATGAAAATCAGAATTTCTTAATCAAATCTGCTATTTAATTTTTTTAGATTTCAAGGTTAAATAAATTTTTAAAATAATTTACTTCTTTCGAATTTTTTACATTACGAAATAAATATATGATTTGATTTTTTAAGTAAAATTTTTAAGTAACTTTGAATTTTTTTTTAAGAGATATGTGCAAGTAAATTAAAATTTTTAAATGGGCAAGAAATCACAGAAAATTTTTGAAAGTATAGAAAATTATAAAAATCTCTCTATAATAATATTATATATATATATATATATAACCACTCTTGAAAGTAAAAAAAAATTAATACAAAATTCATTAAATTTGCAGAAATTGTAAAAAACGCTAAAAGTACAAAATATCACAAAAAAACCTTTAAAACTCTATAAAATCATAAAAATCTAAAAAAAACCACTTAAACTTCATGAAATTATAATTATAGGTAACAAAATTAATCAATAATTATAGGTAACAAAATTGAGCTCATAGAAGATTACTCGTAAATCATGCATTTCTCAAAGGATTGTACGTTATTATAGCCAAAAAAACTAAGTTAGCATCCACGCAGATACATCATATGCAGGTAAAAAGCATCAGCAAAATAAGTTGAAGGTGTCTTTAGTTCACAGCAAAAGATAACAATTCCGCGTCCAGTAATTTGATGTTTGAACAAGAGATGGTGTAGTCTTGATATGCATTATAGCTTCCTCTCCGGACTAAACTGCACCTAATAGAAACCAATCACCTCAGGAATTTGCAATGAAAAAGTAAACCAACAGCCAAGTGTTCAGATCCATAATTTAGTTCCAGGTCCACGAACCATCATATAAAACTAGACTCCCATAATTGCACACAAAGCGTTAACTACCTCATAAATGCTGCATAACTACCTTTTTGCGAGACCATCCATCACGTGGAAGCTTTAGCTTCGACTCTGATCCTCTTATTCAGCTTCTCTTCGCCACAAGTGACACTCGCTTCCTTTGCTTCCATGGGGCATCTCTTATAAGGCTTGAATCCTGTTCGATATGCCTTCAGCTTACTATGCGCAGCTTCACATATGATGGCAATCTCGTCTGTCGGCAATTCTTCAAAGTGATGAGTCTTGGCTGCTGCGCTTGCCATCTTGTTGAGATCAACTGCCACTGTAGTAGTAGTACTGGTAACTCCCTCCTTGCAAGCATGTGGAGGTGAGAAGCTTTGTGGCAGCACTTCTCTGCTAAAGAGAGCTTGGAAAGCAAGCCGGCCCTGACAAGATGAGCAAACATTTAGAGTTATGGTGTTTAAAAGGTACAATGCACAAATAAGTTCAGAACAATTTTACTGATGGTAACCTCTTCGGAGACTTCCTTCCATGCATCGTTCAGAGTCCCACTGCCCCTAATGCGGCGATGGTTAATCTCAAGAGATGGACAACCAGAATGGACCACCTGCTTAGCTTCTTTGGATTCCTCATGCTTCTCCGTCACATTTGCTGTTTCTACTTCACTGCCAGATGGTGTGTTAGACCCACATGATGATCGCTCAGCTTTCCTCTTACTCATGTTATTTGACTCATGGAATTCAGCTCGTGATTGCAGTTTCATCTTGTTAGTTTTTGGCGTTTCCATATCTGCACTATGCTGTGACCTTCCACTTTGTTGGCTCTCATCTGAATCTGATGACAAGGAGCAGGATATCAGTGATTTGGATGAGGAATGTGCTTCATTTTTCACTGCCTTTTGATCTTGTGCAGGAGTTTCAAATGCATCATCTTTTTCTCTGTGAATATCTGAAGCTTGAGCCATATCCATCGGGGAAAGCGTAGTTGTTTCTGTTGGAGCAAATGGAAACCCAGCATAAAGATGATTAGGGAACAAAGGCAATAGTCCATGAGTAGCCCACCATGCTGATGCAGCAGCAACAGTAGCAGCAGCAATGGCTGCCATACTTGGAGAGGCATTCATGTGTTTAGCTGGAGCTTTCCCATCCATGGCTTCAGAAGCAGAATTAGCAGCAGCATCAAAGTCTGAAGATGGCCAGAAAGACGCAGCCAAACAGGCTGCTGCATGAACTGCTGGGTTTTGAAACAAGTTAGAGAGAATAAGGCTAGAAAATGTGGTAGAGATATTCATGAATGATCTGTAAGCAACATCTTGGTTGCCATGGAATTGGTTGAAAGGTGGAAAAGCAGGAATTGTTTGAGGAATGGCAGATGTAGCAGGGTTGGTGTAGGCTTCAGGTATTGCAGCCGTGGAAGATATGAATGGAGTATCATTTGATTGAAGTCCCACATCATTCTCTACCAAGTTGGGGATCCTTCTCTCAAACTGTGCCGGTCCTGTGCATTTTGTGCTATTGTTCTCTTTGAATTGTAGTCGCACATGTTCTCGATAGCTATGAAAACCTTGGAGATTGTCTTTTAACGATGGACCTAGCCCCTCCGGCTTCTTAGGTATATGCATGATGTCTTGTTGGGTAGAGTTTGCCTGCTGATTTTTGACAACTTCCACTCTTTCTGGATCCCTATCATGTTTGTATGCCTCATTTGATTTTCTTTCCATGACCCCATTATTATTCAGAGAGGATACAGTCGCTGCAATCTTGGCTTCAGTTTCTTTTGCTGTGAGGATGAACTCCCTGAATGAACAAAGGTTTGAACAGTTCTTGTTAACTGATGAAACAGAAGCAGATGGCACATCCTGGAAAAGATTTAGTACTTCTGAGCAGCTCTCTTCTTCAGAAGTGTCATTCTTTCTTTGCAGTGTTTTGGTTGCAGCAGGTTTCTGACCAAATGTTTGAGAGAAATATAAACATCAAGAAAAATTGTGACAGGTATAATATGTTATAACCTCTACATAACCACAAATATGTACCTCGCCAGGTGTAACATTTTTGATGGCTAGAACCTGTAAACTGGCACTCAGTAAAGGAAGTGAATTTGACACTTTCTCATCTTTCGTCTCTCCAACTGAAGAGAAAGGACCTGATCCAGTCTTCCGAGGATAAGGATTGCTTGGTTTCCTTTTAGGTCGCGGGGGAGGTATATCTATGTCATGAGCTTGACTAAGGGGAACCCCTTTCAGAAGAGCTTCTTTTTCCAACTGCAACAAAATTGTTTATTAGCCATGCAAAAAATGAGCTATAATATGAATCAACAGCATTATACCAAGTAATTGGCTAGTGCAAATGGCCCATGGTTAAAAAAATATCTCGGACATGCATTACCATTAACAAGAGTTACTAGGTCACAACATGCTTATGAACTGTCCAAACATGTAGAAATTTAGACATTTGGGCACATCCTACGTTTTCTGCATATGCATATGCAAATGGAAAAACTAAAGAAAAAACATAGAATCATGTATCATCTGTTGAATTTCCTTGTAAAATCATCATTAGGTGCTATAGAACAAATGCAAATTTGCTGCAATACTCCTTCAAGGTAACATTTGAATGGCCCAAAAGTATCCTGAAGTGTCAAAGTTCCAATCATCTTACATGGGGAAAAAGCTTGGATAGGAGAGGCCTCCAGGAATTATCTGTATTGCAATGTGCCAGACTGATTATTATCTACTATCATATTTCTAAGTATGAACTGCAAGAAGCAAGCAAAAATTAATATCATCATCATCATATTATTACAAAAGCAACTTCTTCAGTATTGCCCCTTTTGGTGTCATAGGGCACACTTACCCTTTACTCTCTATGAATCAGATTCAGTTGTGCGTTTTACTACATGTTTGCTATCATTTTTACTTTCAAGTTGTCAAAACCAATTGAAATTGTCTGTTTTCATGTCATATTTCTTAAAACAAACTTCTTGAATTCTTAGCAGCTTTTTCTTGAAGTATGGTTGTCAGTCAACTATGAATATTTCAGATCTATATTGATGAATATTAAACACAAGGGTATTGGCAAATGAATTGTGCTTCATCATTTTATACCAGTGTGACTACTAAGAACTCAATCTACAGAAGTTGGATGTTATTTGTGTTAATCCATGAGATTCTAGGGTTTTGGTTCTGATGAAAAAGGCTAGGATTTAGTAGTTTATGATGAGTGTTGTGCACTCTTGAGAAAAAAATCCCTTTTCATCCGTCATAAACACACACATATTTATACATGCTAAACCTTAGCACACTCAACTCTTAACTCACTCTCGATTTGTCCTTTACTAATGACCTGATTACAAAATTGAATGGGCTATGATGAACACAAGATACATGAGTTTGGAAGGCATTTTGTAGTGCGACCAAGAAGTATATAGCTCGATCCAACTCTCATTCTTTAACACTACTCAAGGGAGATATCACACATCCCTACCTTGACTTCGAGTCTAGTTAGCCTGTTTGACTGTAATACCTTGGTGAACAAATATGTCAGTTGGTCTTATGTTCTTATATAAGCTAGATTTACTTGTTAATTATGAACATTCTCTATGATAAAATGCAATACCACTTTTATGTGTTTGGTCCTTTCATGAATGATAAAATTGTTAGAAATATAAAGCGTTGTCTAATTATCACAGAATAATACTACAAGTTTTTCCTAATGATAAAAGCTAGATTTGTCAATAGAGTTCTTAGTCATAAAATTTTACATGTAATTGTTGTTATGGCTATGTATTCAGCTTCAGCCCTTGATCATTCAGTCATAAAATTATACAATACTTTGCTTTTTATTTTTCCACACAACTAAGTTTCCCTTAAGTTTAATCCAAATTCCTATTGTTGATTTCCTATCAATGGGTAACTCAGCCCAATCGTCATTTGAGTATGCTACGAACTTCAATACTCCACACGTCCTATACCATAAGCCTAATCATGCAATTCCTTAATGTGACTTAAAATGTGGTAGATAACCTCTAAATGTGAGTTTTTTAGATCTGCATGAATTGACTGACTATACCCATTAACTGACTTATTTATAGTCTTGTAATGGTCAAATATATAAGCTTTCCAACTAGCATTCTACATATCTTTGAGTCTTCTTTGGTGTTCCTTGATATGCAAATAACTCTAGGTTTGTACCCAATCATATCTTGGTTGTTCTATTGCCTAACAGTTATATCTCCTTTAGTACGTCTAGCACAAACTTTATTTGTGATAGTACTAGACCTTATTTGGAATGAGCTTACTTCAATTCCAAGGAATGTAGTTTTTTCAAGTTTTTGACCTCAAACTTGGTCCTCAGACAATCCTTTAGTTATTTCATTCTTGCATGGTTGTTCCCATCAATGATTATATACCATCAACATGTTGAAGTTTCTAGGATTTATAGTGGATCTCAATGATGAAAACTGAACTAAAAAAGGGTTTTAGTTTCTCAGAGAAGACTAAGAAGAAAATACAATTGAGAACTCTAGTTGTACATCTCTTTATACAAAGAAGTAAACAACTTGATTTCTACAATGAATTTTAGCTTTACTAATGGTCCGTTTATACCATATTCGTTTCTCCTTTTCACATTGAATTCTGATTTAATTTTGGGCTTTTTTCTAATGGACTATGATGATTATAATCTCTCAAGTATTTAAAAGTTACTTTATTGTATAATCATACTTAGAAATCTGAAATTTCATGTAGGTATTTGTGAGCCCTATTTTTGCCATTTTCAACACACACCCCCTCTCCCTCAAACTTATAGATAGATATTGATCATACTAAGATCGATGGTAATTTTGACCATGCTTTCACTTCTTAAGGCTTTAGTGAACACCTCTGCCAATTGCTCTTTAGTTAATGTATATTTCAACTTAACTTACTTCCCCAGTATTTTTTTTTTAATAAAATGTAGATCCAATTCAATGTATTCTGTCCTTTCATAGAACACAGTTATTTGCTACACGTAGGGCTGACTGATTATCACAATGAATATTAGTTAGCTTTTTTGTTGGATTTCTAAGTTCTTTAAGAAAGAACTATAACCAAAGAACCTCATAAACTCCCAAAATCAAAGCTCTAGATTCCACTTTTGAACTTGTCCTTGCAACTACTCGTTTTTTACTCTTTCATGTTATTAGATTTTCTTGAACAAATGTGCAATAACCTGTAGTTGATTTCCTATAACAAATTAATCTAGCCTAATTTGTATATGTATAACATTACATACATCTTCTCACATTTTTTATAGCATAGTCCCAAGCCTAGATAGGCTTCCAAGTATCTTAAAATTTTGTATACTGCAAATAGATGTGTTTTTTTTGTATTTTGCATAAACTCAATGTACTCACAATAAATGCAATATTATGCCTGATAATAGTCAAATATTATCAACTTGTTGAGTTTGGATATTTCGAATTTGGATTGAAATTTGAGTTAAAGTAAGAATCTAAAGTTAAATTTAGCTTTAATTTTTGATATTATAATACCTATTATATGATATTAAAAGTTATAATTAAAACAAAATTCAGACTCAACAAAAGTCTATAAATACTCTCGTAGCACATACGATTTTAGGTGTGGTGTTATGAATGAATTAGAAAGAAATAGAGAGGAATAAAGAAAATAAAGAAGAAAAAAAAGAATGTTAGCTCTCATATTTGGATTTTTCTGTTACTTTTCGGTAGTCTCTCATATTTGTTCATTATGATATTTTGTTTGAGATTTGTTCTGAAGGTAAAAATATCATTGAGATTTAGTAAAGAGTTTACTTAAAAAAAAATATTATCTTTTTTATAAATTTTTGTAAAGTCTGTTGCTAATGAATCTCTCACTTTTTTCATAAACGTAACCCGATTTTGAGTGGATCATATATTTCGCTATCTTTCTTCTTTTTTTTTATTTTATTTTGAGTGGTTCATAAATCTTCCATTACGAATCACAATATGTACCCACTATTCTTCTATCCTGTTTTGGATTTTTTATTTTAGCTCTTGCATCAAGATATAATTTTGTATTTAGATCCATTGATATTTTTTGTATTTCTCCCACTTAATAGATATGTTTCATTAAGTGAATCAAATGCATACTTCCTTTATAACAGTGTAAGTTTCCTAGAGGAATAAGCTACTTCCTCCTAAGAAAATAATGAAACTTGCCCAAGTCTTTTATTTTAAATTGTTCTCAAAACTACTTGGCTTCTTTGAGCTTTTCAGTGTCATCTCCTGTCACAATAATATCTATATATACTAGAAATATAATTTTCACTGATTTCTTTTCCTTTATAAAGATTAAGTAATTCTTTAGAATCCATGGCATGTTTGGACTATACTGAATTTGTCAAACCAGACTCTGGGTAACTGCTTCAGACAATACAATGATCTCTTCAATTTACACGTTAACTATTGTCCACTTGTGTATATAACCTTTGGTGGTCGAGTCATGTAAACTACCACTTTTAAATTTTCATATAAAAATACATTTTGTTCATCCACTTGGCTATATTCCAATCCATATTTATAGCTAGAGATAGAATGACTTTAATTGAATTCGGTTTTGACATAGGTAAAAAAGTATCAAAATAATCCACACCATATGCTTAAGTAAGACCTCTTGCAATTAATCCAACTTTTATCTATCAATGCTACCATTTGCTCTTATCTTTTATTGTGTAAACTTACTTACATACCACAAGTTTCTAGTTTCTTTCTCTCTAGTAATAAGACTGATTCCCAAGTTTCATTTTGGTGTAGTACTTCAATTTTTGTCTCCATTGCTTGCCTCCACTTTAAATCTTTTAATGCTTCTATCACTGTTTTTGGTAGTGTTATATTTGAGATAACTAGAACAAAATGCTTAAATTTTAGAGAATTTTTCACAAGAAACAAAGTGTCTTATGAGACATTTCTCACATGCATGCACTCCTCTCTTTGGACTAATGCCCTTTTTTGTCTCCTGTAATAGACAATATCAAATCTCGTTTTTCCTTCATGTATTAAAATGGGTCGGTCATTTATAGGCATTGGTATAATTGGTTCTGAATTTTCCTCTGAAATTGTTTGAAGATTTAGCTAATATCTAATTTGTTCCTGATAGATAAACCCAAGTCATTATAAAACAGTTATCGATAAAACTAGAAAAGTATTTAAAACCATCTAGAGATGGATATCTAGTTGTCCATACATCAATATGAATTAAATACAAAGAATGTTTCTTTTATTGATTCCTAAGGAAAAAGTCTTCCTGTTGTGTTTGACTAGTTCACAGATTTCATATAAGGATTTTTATAAATATTTCAAACTAGAAAATATTTTTTGTAACTTAAAAAATGACAGATGCTCTAATCTATAATGTCATAATATTAAGTCTTCCTTCTTGTTTTGTAGAACTTTGGTTTGCAATCATCTAGGACCAAGTATAATTTTCTGTTTTTAGTCCCTCCATCAATCTTCCTCTTATGAATATCCTAAAACACAAAATAAGTAAAATAAAAAATTACATAATAATTTAGGATTTTTGTCAATTAACTTACTGACAATAAGTTACATGAAAATTGACCCACAAGAAGAGTTGGAGAGGCTCAATACTTGAATTTTACTTTTGTCTTTTTACAGAGACTTGTTCACTATTAACTAAAAGAACATTCTTAACTTCTATTATATTGGATAAAGAGGTGAAAAGTTTGAAATTATCAATTTTGGACTTCTTAATATTAGGTGGAAATAAAATTTCTCAAGTGAGGAATTCGAGTTTAGACCTGCGGATAAAGTCTTATATAAATGAAGAGATCTAATATAGTACAACTATATCCTTGTATAATAAAATCATAGATGAAGTGAAAGTGAAATTCTAACTCCTATTTGGATGTGTCAGAATTGATATAGATGCACTTTAGAGACTATAACTTCAAGAATATTCATTTAAATGAAGCAAATAATCATATATTGGAAAGTTGATATCAAATCATATGATTTTACTATTTTGTTACTTTATCTAATTTGGTTCGTAAGTCAGTTAAAATTAGGATTTATTTTTAAATCCAAATTTATAACAGTATTAACTCAATATGAAATAGGATTTAGATCATTTTATTTAGGATAAATTACATAGTATTAGTATCAGAATTTAGAACTTATTTTTAGTCTATTCCAATTATGATTCTAAGTTGTTTGGGACTATATAACAAACTCCAAGATCATAACAATAAAAAAAATTTCTATCAATAATATTCTCTTTATATTCCTTATGGATTCAAGAATTTTTTCATATTTTGGGTTTGTTCTCTCTTATCTTTCTTGTGCATTTAAGAACACATCATGATTAGAAAACGATGGTTTTTTTCACTATCCCTCACACTTCCTCGTTCTGTCAGAAGTTAGGAATAAATAGGGTTGAAGACATATGCAAAGAATTAAGTTGGATTTCTTTTTCCGTGAATGGAAGATTGTTCCACATTTGCCAAGATCACATGCCTACACAGAAGGTTTTATAATAGAGGAGAAAATGGTTTGAGTTTTCAGTCATATGATATGTGGCTCTTCATATAATCCATGGCGAAATTGGAGCTGTAGCGGTAGTGGCAAATTGACTATTTGAAGAAGCAACAATTATTATAGATATTGATAAATTTTTGCATGCATTATCTAATTGTACTTCTTCATGCTCGGTTTGATGATCTTTGTTATTTGGGTAAAAGGGACAATGACTTCTATTTGATAGGAGACAATTGCTTGCGACTTATTGGGCCAACTAGGTTTGCCATTAAGTGACCAACGATTAGTGTAGAAGCTACTAGGGTTTTGAGATTTATAGAAACCAGAGGTTTTGTGGGTAAGGTTTCAGTGGAAGACAGGAAAAGAAAAGAGGAGAAATCTTATTTATGACGGATGAGAAAATCACGAATATAAACTATTCTTATAACTACAAGAGCCTGTACATAAATAGGGCAAGAAGTCTTAATCTTAGGCCAAGAACCAAGTTTGGACATTGGTCCAATAGAAAAATCTCAAATTCTCGGTCAACTTGAATTTCTAGCAGAAGTAGAAATAGAACTAGGAAAGCTATAAAAAACCGACGAAGATTGATAACTAGCATATATATTTTTTAACATCCCCTCTCAAATTGGAGCATAGATGTCAATTATGCTCAACTTGGAAGTAGTAAACTATAGTCTCTCTTCTCAAAGGCTTCATTAGAACATTAGCTGGTTACTCATTAGATGGTATATATTGAAACTTCACTAGCCTATTTAACATCTTTCCTTGACAACACATATCTAAATTTCAATATTGGTTCTCTCGTGAAAGACTAGATTATTAGAGATATTTATAACTGATTGATTATTATAATAGTGTTGTAGGCCCTTTAGCTAGAAACCCATGTCTTGCTATTAGTGAATAAAGTGACAATGCCTTACATATGCCTAGGGCCACTACCTTGTACTTCAACACTTGATTTGACCATCACCGATTGCTTTTACTGTTCTGTGTTACTAAGTTGCCTCCAACAACGGTTAGTGATCTTGTCCAATCTGCATTTATTACATTGAAAATCCAATCGATCATGTTTTTTGTAATACAACCGTAGACCATGAGTCTTTGAGATATTTTAGGATTTTGTGAACATCTTCAAAGTTTTGGGGCCCGTTTGGAACGGGGTCAAGATCAAGGTCAAAAGGAGTAAAGTGTAAAACGCTAATGCGGTCAAGTAAATCCCGTTTGGTTACTGATCTGGCTAATAGATGGTTAAAATTTTTTGTGGACAAAAATGCTCTCCGGAGAGTACTGTTCAAATAGTACTATTCATCTTCTTCATGAGATGCCCCCGACATCGCCGGCGGAGCTCTGCTGCGTGTTGGCCGGCAGCGTCGGGGGGGGGGGATTAGGGTTTCGTGGCTGACCCCAACTGAGTCGTTCGATCGAGATCCGACAGTTCAGATGAACCGAAGGCATTTTAGTCAAATCCGGCTTATAATTTAAATGAATTAAATAATGTTAGTGCGGTCAAATTTTTGGTGTTTGGAAGATAATCCGGTTAGGGCGAGGTCACCTTGACCCTGACCCCGTGGTTTCTAAGTGATCACATGAATTGGCACATAGCGTTGACAACAAATGCAATATTAGGCTTAGTTATACTAAAATAAGTTTGCTCACTAGCTTTTTATATTGCTCATCATCTTCAATTTTAGCACCTTGGTGTATGTATAGTTTAATATTCAGATTTGTTGGTGTATATGACCTTATGCTGTCAAAAAATTTAGATTTAGTCAACACATCTATTATTAAAGAATGAAAGTTAAGATCTAGTCCTCATAATGGGTCGAGCTATATAAGTCTTGGTTGTATTGGAAAGTGCCTTCCAAAAGCTTGTGTGTCTCAGCTTCATCATATCTCATTCAATTTTATAATCGAGTCATTAGTAAAGACCAAACCAACTTTGAAATTAGAGTTTGCGTTAAAAGTCTAAGCACATTAAGATTTAGCATGTATAAATGATGTAGCAAGTGTGAATGATAAAGAATAAGATTCTTTTTTTCTTATTATAACAAATCCTTAAATCCACAAAAAAATATAGAAAGATAAAATCCTAAAAGATAAAATATTATTGATGAGAAAGTTATTTTTCTTTTGTTACAAACTTGGGTTATATATACATCTATCACATAAGCTTTGAATTCTAATTGGGATAAATTTAAGACTCAAATTCTCATACTTATATTAGATGACTTATTATGAATAATAAGATTCAAATCTTATTACATATAGAGGTAGGACGGTTATAAACTCGGATTTAAAAATAAAATCTGATTTTGATCAATTTGAAAATTGAATTTGAAAAGTAGTACTAACAAAATTATAAGAATCGATTTTAACTTTTTAACGGATAGTCAACTGTATGATTGGAAATAATATTTTGGAAGATATAGTCTTTGAATTACAATTGTATTGATTTTGACAAATTTGAATTGGAGTTGGAATTTAACTTGTACTTGACCCCCGATTTACTTAAAAAAATATAGTTGTGCTACATTAAATCCCTCTATTTATAAAAGACTTATTCTCAAATGAAAATTTGAACTCTTTAGTGTTATAGTTGTATTCTCCTTCATTACTTTTTAGTATAAAACTTAATGATGAAAACTAACTAAAGTTTACGAAAACGTATCTTTAGTTCTTATATCCTTGCTTCTTATATGTCTCCACCAATTTGTTGCCTCTGATATGAGTAGGTACATGAATTTTGTGTTAATTCCAAACATAACTTTATAAGCACTAACTTTTGATATTGAATTATGTATTCCAAATAATCATGACGAGGTTTCAAATATGATGGAACTTTGTCATTATGCAGAGGAATTGATTCAAAATTATTACTTTATCATCTTCTATGGTAACTTCAAAAAAAGATAGTAAATCATCTACAATCATAATAATCCCTTGATTAATACCATTGTCAATCTTGCAGCTTTCAAAAAAGTCAATTTGTATTATTTAGTTCTCTAATTCAAAATCTTAAATGTCACTTTTAGCAAATTTGGTTGAATATTTCAATAACTCATCAATATTTGGAATTATTTCTTGGTCTTTTTCTTCTAGCTTAGAACTAAGCATTATAGAGAAGAATAGATCGTTAAAATTAGTAATCATTACAAAATTCTTAATTGGAAGGTAAGCTTGAGAAGTAATTGTATCAAAAATTGCTTTAGTCCTTTGAAATTTATGATAAGATAGATGAAGACTTTACCCTCTTTTGAATCTCATGGTTCAATTTTTTACGCACCTCTTCAAAACCTAAGATGTCAATCTTAGGTATCATCCTTGTGCTAAAATTGATTTTGCTCCTAAGATTAATGTACAAAGCTACACTTGTTGCTAAACGATTTATAAAAACATATGGAGTATGATTGTTAAATTTAACTCAATTAGATTAGTTTAATCCATAGCTTTCGACTTGGTTTGGAAACTGTTTCAATTAGATTGGAAGAATGCATTTCTTCATGGCTTATAGCAAGAGGAAGTTTATATAGCAACACCACCTGGATTCAGTCCTATGTTGGGAATTGGGCTCAATGTAAATTAAAGAAGGTTTTGTATAGTATCAAGCAATCCCCTAGAGCCTGCTTCGAAACATTCAGTTTAGCCGTAGTTTCATATGGGTTTCAAAGAATCTTACTCAAAAGTTTATTAGGAGGGCCACTGGAAAATATGTTGTGCTTTTGGTTATGCTGATGATATAGTACTAACAGAAGATGATGTTGAAGAAATACCAAAGCTCATGGCTTTGCCAAAGATAGTTTGAGATCACAGATCTAGGAAAGTTGCATTACTTCCTAGGGATTGAAATAGTTCACTTCTCTCATTGGCACTGTCTCAGACTAGTATTATTGGAAAAAATAAGCTTATTTATAAGAAGTCTTAACTGTCCTATGGATCCTAATAAAAAATTGTATGCTGATCAAGGGTCAATTATTGCATAAGTAGATTAATACAAGAGACTAGCAGGGAAGCTCATGTACTTAATTTTTACCTTGCTCAATATAGCTTAGGTTGTTCATATTGTGAGTCAATTCATGCAGACTCTAAGGGAACCTCACAAGGAAGCAGTTCATAAGATCTTAAAATATCTCAAAGGAAATCCAGGTAGGTCTATCTAATAGAAAAGACGGCATCTTGAAGTTCAGCGCTTCACTGACATAGATTGGGCAGGCTCTCCAGTATACAGAAGAACTACTTGAAGTTTCTGCACATTTATTGAGGTAATTTGGTTACTTGGAAGAGTAAAAAAAGCAAATTGTGATTGCAAGATCTAGTGCAAATGCTAAGCATAGGGCCATTACTCTTAGGATTTATGAAAGATTATAGCTACATTCTTTGATGGTTGAACTAGGTTATATAATGACAACTACAAATTTATTTTCCGATAATCAAGTTGTGCTATATATCTCCAACATCCAGTTTTTTTATACGAGAACCAAACATATTGAGGTAGGCGTACACTTTATCAGAGAAAAGGTTCTAAGCAAACTTTTGCAACTCAGCTATGTTCACTCTAAAAACAATTGGCAAATGTTCTTACAAAGTCACTCAGAAGAAAGTACTACAATCAGTTGTGGTCAAGCTGGCCATGATCCAGAACTCTGCTCCAGTTTGAGAGGGACCGTTGATGTATATCTATGTTGGCATTTCAGTTTTGTCAATGTCTGAGTTGTACTAGGACTCTAGTCAATCAGGGCCTGAGTCTTAGTTGAACAAGATCTTACTTTGGATCATTAGGAGAAGGACCATTAAATGTTGGAAACTTACATGAGAAGGGTATTGTAAGGGTTCAGAGTATTTTGCATCCTTTATGTCTTTCTCTTCTCTTGAAGCCATTTCAATAATAGAAAACGCTAGTTCTAAAAATCCTAGTTTCTAATCTCTGAAACTGCAATAGATTGGCCCTTGAATCCACAAAAAAGAATAATAGGAATAAAACCCTAATTAATTGAATTTTATTGAAAGGAGGTTGTTCCTTTTATTACAACCCTGGGGCCATATATGTAGCACTCGAAACAATGCTAAATCCAAATAGGAATACCAAAAATAAGATACAAACTATAATATTATGCTAAAATACTTTATTCTAAATAAAAAGACCAAAATACTATTTCATTAGTGAATTAGAACTATCACAAACTCATACTCAACATTCAATCTTGATTAGGATGATCTAATAACCGAATTACGAACCATAATAGATAAAAAAAATTTGGAACTCAAAACTCTTCTTACCAATGAGTGGTTATATGCTAAATTTGGATGAAAATTTTTCATGTTATAGCCTTTGAACTGCTATTGAACCTGCCAAAAGAAGTCTGAAATAGAGTTGGAAAAAGGCAAGATTTCCTAATTGGAATTGGTTCAAATTTTGGGTGACTTGCCCTACATTTACATGAATACACATTCAACAAGTGCATCTCTGAACATAAGAAAATTGTCCATGTCTAGCCTATAAATATCTACAATCGGTAATTGAAAACTAATTTCATTTTTCATGAATGAGAATGACCCTTACTTGAAGATAGATTCCCTCACCATGTTCTAACGCATTGGTGGGTTCTGTTAAGTTAAAGAGTGTGTTTCTGATGTAGAACACTCAAAGGAAATTCAAGAATATCAAAAAAAGCTAATTCAGAGGTCAAGGAGTCATGATAAATAATTTAATTCACTCTTTTATTTAAACTTAAAATTTACCTTATTTAATACCTTTCTATATTTAAATTCTCTTCATTATGATGTCTTAGATCCTATTCTCGAATTCCACCAACCCAAGTTTAGGACTTAAGAAGGATGAATCCTTATTTAGGATTTTATTTCCGTAGGTTAACTTATTTAGAACTTCTACTAACTCAATTAATGGGTTCAAACTGAGTTGTATTCAATTTAGAACTTGGGAAACCAGAAACTTACTCAAATTGGATTTCTGGTATTTGTATAAATAGGCCTTCAGTCCTATAGAAGGGGAAATAACTTTTATTCTCAATAAAGTTCTACTTTAGTGAATTTTTTCTCTTCCTTATGGATTCAAGGAGTTCTTAACAGATGTAACGATGTTTTTCTTATCTACCACACTTGTTGCTACGTCAAGTGATATCAGAGCGAGGCTCTCCTTGCTTAATATCTGACGACGACGCAACCAGCAGCAACCCTAGGGACAGTGCTCCTGTAAGTAATCACATCAGCCGTGAGTATTTTGATTCGACCATGGAAGCAATCCAAAACTCACTTACAAGTTTGATGCTAAGGATGGATCAACTTGAAGGCCTAAATCAATCACATCAACGGATCGATGAAGTGACTCGCGATCCAATTGGTCGAGGAAAGGCTCCGCAAATGAATCCAAGGGGTTTACAAATCCTTGAAAACTCCAGCGATAAAGAAATTGAAGACATCTTTCATCGACCAGTTTCTGAGCATGATAGAAGTCATGATTTTCGCTTGAAGATTGATCTCCCATCTTTCAATAGCTAACTTCAGATCGAAGATTTTCTCGATTGACTTGCTGAAGTGGAACGGTTCTTCGACTACATGGAAATCCAGATTCGAAGAAAGTGAAACTTGTTGCTTACCGACTCAAGAGGGGTGCATCAGCATGGTGGGAACGCATCCAGTTGGAAAAGACACGCCAAAATGTATGGCCACGGCTGAAGACTCTTCTTGAAAAGCAATTTCTTCCCATAAATTATGACCAGATACTCTTTCAGCAATATCAAAATTATCGACAGGGTAATCGTAGTGTGAAGCATATACTGAGAAGTTCTATCGCCTATCAGCACGTAATAATCTAATAGAATCTGAATCTCATCAAGTGGCAAGATTCATCGGTGGGTTACGCACGACCATCCAAGATAGGATTTCTTTACAACCTATTTGGACGGTAAATGCCGCTGTGAGGAGTGCAACTCGTGTAGAGTCCCAATTGGAGCGACCTATCACCAGAAATCAGATGAGGAGAACCATTAGTAAGAATTCAAAAGGAGTACAATCTATTCCTAGTAGAAGTGCAGCTACACAACCTCCTCGACCTCCCACACAAATGAGTCTTGAAGCTAGACCTACAAGGCCATCAGGAAATGCCACATCAGCAAAGAACTCAAGTTCAAATCCTAATCTAAAGTGCTATCACTGTGAAAAATTTGAATATCGTTCTAATGTTTGTCCAGCATGATAACCTGTGAACCTGGCTATTGAAGATAATTTTGTGGTTGACAATTTACATGACTCAAAAGATGATGACCTACCTTGTGATCAAGAAAACTATGAAGATGGAATATTCGAGGAGCCTGATGGTGAAAGGTCATTTTTAGTAGTTCGGAATCTTATGTACATCCCAAAGCAAAAGACCTACAACGTCACAATATCTTCCGCACTCGATGAACAATAAATGGCAAGATCTGTGACATGATTATTGATGGGGGAAGCAGTGAAAACATCATCTCCAAGACTATGGTCGACAAGCTTCAATTGAAAACGGAATCACATCCCTCTCCCTACAAAATCGGCTGCATTAAAAAGGTTGGTGAAATCAAGGTAACTGAATTGTGTCAAATTTGTTTTTCCATTAGAAAATTCTACAAGGATAAGGTAACCTGTGATGTTGTGGAGATAAATGCATGTCATATTCTTCTTGGCAGACCTTGGCAATTTGATAGAGATTCTACACATCGTGGGCGAAACAATTACTACATCTTCTTCAAAGATGGAAAGAAAATTATCCTTACACCCATTGGCGAAAAGCGTCGACCCAAAAATTTACAAGATGAGTCACTCCTTCCTGATTGTACAAAATTTTATAGACGAGGCTAAAAAGACAGCTCAAATATTTGTGGTGATTGAGAAAGGAATGGAGACAATGCCCACTGAAGCTCCAAAAGGCTTGCAACCCTTTCTAGATGAATTCAAGGAAATCATGTCTGATGATCTTCCTGATAAACTACCCCCAATGAGAGATATTCAGCACCACATTGACCTTCTTTCTGGAGCGAGTTTACTAAATCTGCCCCACTACAGAATGAGTCCAATAGAGTCACAAATTTTACAAGACAAGGTTAAAGAGTTGATCAGAAAAGGAATGGTTAGAGTCAACATGAGCTCATGTGCAGTTCCAACCTTATTGACACCTAAGATGAAAGTTGGCGAATGTGTGTAAATAATCGAGCCCTCAACCGAATCACGGTAAAGTATAGATTCTCAATTCCTCGCTTAGAGGACATGCTAGACATGTTGAAAGGGTCAAAGGTGTTCTCTAAGATAGATTTGAGGAGTAGATACCATCAAATCAGAATTAGACCCGATGATGAATGAAAAACTGCTTTCAAAACAAAAGGACGACTTTATGAGTGACTTGTTATACATTTTGGACTCTCAAATACACCAAGTACCTTCATGCGATTGATGAATCAGGTACTTAAACCTTTCATTGGTCATTTTATTGTTGTTTACTTTGATGATATTTTAATATACAGTCATAATGAAGAAGAACATAAAAGGCATTTAACAGAAATACTTACCGTGCTAAAGAAGGAGAAATTGTACATCAACTTAAGGAAATGTCATTTTATGACTAACCACTTGGTATTCTTGGGTTTCGTGGTAAGTGCCAAAGGCATTCATGTTGATGAAGAAAAGGTAAAAGCTATTAAGAAATGATCAATAACCAGAAGTGTATCAGAAGTTAGAAGCTTCCATGATCTGGCAACATTCTATCGGAGATTTGTCAAAAACTTTAGTTCCATTATGGCACCAATAACCAAGTGTTTGAAGCAACGCAAGTTCTCCTGGACTCAAAAAGTTAATAGACGCTTCGAGTTGATCAAGGAGAAGTTATCTACTGCACCTGTTTTGGCGTTGCCTAGCTTCGAGAAGTTACTCGATGTAAACTGTGATGTTTCGTACATAGCAATTGGAGCCATTCTATCCCAGGAAGAAAGACCAGTAGCTTTCTACAACGAAAAGTTGAGTGAATCTCAAAAAAAGTGGTCAACATATGAACTAGAATTTTATATGGTTGTACAAGCAGTTCGTCATTGAAAGCACTATCTAATTCAACGAGAGTTCATTTTATACTGACCACCAAGCTTTGAAATTCATTGATAGACAGAAGGACTTGAATTGCATGCATGGTCGATGGTCGTCATTCTTACAACAATGCACCCATGTTTTGAAACACAAATCTGGACAAAAAAATTAAGATGACAGATGCTTTGAGCCGCAGGACAACCTTGATGATAACTATAAGCAACGAAGTTGAAGGGTTTGATTATTTGAAGGAATTGTATGCTGAAGATGAAGATTTTAAATAGGGGTTTAGAAAGTGCCAAGCAGGACAAAAAAGTGATTTATATCTCCATGAAGGCTTTCTCTTTAACAGTTCTCGTCTTTGCATTCCAAGATACTCCTTGAGAGAAAAGGTGGTGAAAGAGTTGCATAGCAATGACCTAACAGGACATCTTGAGCGTGACAAGAGCATTGCACTAGTTGAAGCACGCTACTACTGGCCACAACTTGAGGGATGTCGGTTGTTTTGTACAAAGGTGCTATGTATACCAAACAACCAAAGGAAGCTCTCAAAACACTGACCTTTATACCCCATTGCCTATGCCAAATGCCCCATGGGAGGATCTATCGATAGATTTTGTTTTGAGCCTCCCCAAGATTCAACGAGGCTTAGATTCAAAATTTGTTGTTGTCAACATTATGATGTCTTAGGTCTTATTCTCGGATTCCACCAACTCAAAACTAATTTTGGGTCGAATCCTATTCAGTTTAGAACTTGGGAAGGATGAATCCTTATTTAGGTTTTTATTTTCATAGGTTAAAACTTATTTAAAACTTCTACCAACCCAATTAATGGGTTCAAACTGAGTTGTATTCAATTTAGGACTTGGGAAGCCAAAAACTTACTCAAATTGAATTTCTGATATTTGTATAAATAGACCTTCAGTCCTATGGACGAGGGAACAACTTTTATTCTCAATAAAGTTCTACTTTAGTAAATTTTCTCTCTTCCTTGTGGATTCAAGGAGTTCTTAACAAAGGTAACGATATTTTTCTCGTCTACCACGTTTGTTGCTACGTCAGTTTCTCATCTCAGTGAAATTCCTCCAAAGCATCAAGAAACAAATCATTCTTTGTTGTGGATTCCCAAGGTTACATGTGCCTACCTACTGCGTTCTTGAAACAATTCTGAAGTCAATCATTGCCAAGCCACTTTCAACATCAAGTGGTATTAAAGCTTTAGACTTAACATCCAATATTTACAAGTTAGATACTTAATCATCATATCTTACATGCAACTCCGACGTCCATCACTTGCGGAGGTGGCTCCAACTCAAGAATGTAATCTTCATGACATCAAGTTAGAAGACGTACGAAAGCAAGTGCAGCTAGTTCAAAACGTCTTGCATACTATGGAAAAGCTTTAATTGATAGTGAGCTTTATCATGATTAGAATGAACAAGACTCTGGAAAAGGCACCATCCCTTACTTTAAATGTTCACATTATAAAATCATGATGCATACAACTAGAGCTATCAAAGATGACTATGTTAATGAATGTCCTATCTTTGATAATCAACCAAAAGAAGGTAAATGGCTTCCCAACAATAACTTCATTTTAAATGCACATCATATGACAAGTCAAGTAATGTCATTATTGATTAAGGGAATTTTCAAAAGGTTTCCTCGTGTATTATAGTCAAAAAGGACATGGATGATTCAACCTATTCTTTATAACGATACCAAAGTAGAAAATGGTACTTATGGTAATGGAGTGAATCACATAATCTCTATCAAGCACTGAATTCACACGTTAAGCACAAGGAAATGCTCTATAACAACGTCATCCACATTCCTTATACTTCTCATGACATGGTGTGTGATATTATATTTGATGATGGTAGTATTGACATTGTTTTAAAAACTATGATGGAGAAAAATTGTTTCTTATGTTGAAGCACCAACATCTCTACAAACTCTTTTTCCTACACAAGGAATTGAAATCATCCAACATTGACATTGAAGCCACAAAAATGGGTAATTGTTGCTTGTTTCGATCAACAACTCCACTACATTTTTAGGGAATTGTACAATGATAATCCTAACTTCAACAACGAACGCTTCCCTTCTTATCAAGATGGCAAAGTGAAACGCAAAGCTACTGGCTACTCAAGGTTCTATAAAACATTGACCCTTTGGACAAATATAGTGCTTCAACAACTTGCCATGTGAATATTTTCTCAACCTATCTTTTAGTTTACAAGTATCAAGGACGAGTTTTACCAACTGGGAGAGTTTGACACGATATTGTCATCAACCACAAAGAGGGCAAGCTCCAAGTAGGCACTTTTCTCTAATAATACCCAAGGTACCAATTACATATGTTACCATATTCAGTGGATTCAATGTACTAATTAGGTACATTAATAAATTTAGAGTGTTCTAGAAGATTCAACAAATCATAAAATTTCAGGTGAATTTACGAAACTTAAAGAGGTGGATGTCTGAAAATAGAAAAGATGCCTATGTTTAGCCTATAAATAACAACAATTTATAATTGGAAAGTAATTCCATTTTAATGAAAGAAAAATATCCCTTTAGATGACTCTTATCTTAAAAGTGGACTTATTCAGCCTCTTCTAATTTAATAGCGGACTCAATTGAGTTAGACAATTCACTCCTCATCTATGTAGTGAATTCCTTGAAGACATCAAACAGCACATTGTTTTTTATTGGATTCCTAAGGCATGTGCCTACCCATTGAATTCTTATGACAATTCTAAAGTCAATCATCACATAACCACTTCCAATATCATTTGATACGTATTAATATTTGTAACTGTAAAGGTTGATTATTGTTATGTACAACCACCCAACAACTCGACCTGCACTTGACCCATACCTTGCCAACAAACCAAAAGTTCATGACAACCTTTATGTAGATAATTGCATAGTGCCATAGTTAACCATCACCCATGAACCAATAGCCTTGTGGCCTTAACGAATTAGAACATAAATGAAGGTTGCCTATTGGTCCCCATCATTTTCATTGCAGATGACATGTGCCATACTTGCATCAATCTGTTCTTTTGTCTATGGTATCTTGTCTGTTTTTGGCAAGGCAGTCTCGCTAATAGTGGCCGTGTTCACCATGCTCATGAACATAACATGAAAATAAGGCACTCATTTCTCTGCACTTTTTGCCTCTCCAACTTCTAATTCTTTATTTTGTGAGAAGTACAATCTAGAATCTGCTTGTGTCTCTTAATTATCACCTGCCAAGAAGTTCTCTTTCTGTTTTCCATTGGATAGGGTACTATTACCTCTTTCTGACTACTATGTAACAGTGTTCTCAGATGGTAATAATTGTGTTGACTCCAATACTTGTTTTAGTCCCCCTACACTTCAATACAAGCCCAATCTTGAAGGGAGGGAAAAAAAAAGCCCACAGCCACCACACCACTTAAAGATGAGACATAAAAGATGGCAATTAGCTTCTAAATTTTGTTTCAAACTTGAAGTTTAGGCAAAGAATAAACAGTTTCACCAAATATTGACAAAGATTATAGACCTACAACATTAATTGTCGAATGCAATGCAAGCATGAGAAGGCAAATGCTTTCTTCAGTAAATGACTGGCAGGGGGCTTTAACAACTCATATATTAGAAGAACTGAAGAAGATAACAGAAAAGATATTCAACATTTATTGTTGATACAGTACAAATATTTGTGTGAATTTTCATTTGGTTTACTGATATCATATTCAGCATCATATATACAGCAACAGTTTAAATGCATTTTCTAACATCCACATGCATAATTTCTTTTCATTCTCTTAGATCAATTTTTTGCATTTTATGCAGTCTAAGACTTTGCATGAGCTAATATCATCAGATCAATACACAATTGCAAGAGATCAATTTAGATTTGGTTATCACTAAACAAGAGTAAGCTAATAAAAAAGACCATGGTTATCAAACCAGGTATATTCATAGAATTTAGCAGAAACTAGACCTTTGAGAAGAACTTTTGTGCATGGCTTCTAATCTGAACAGCAGTCTTGGTACCAATATGCTCTGCATATTGCACAAATTAGTCATAAAAAGTTAAGAAAAATGTCCCAAAATACCTAATATATACGAGAAATCAATATGCTTTCAATCCATATTCTATAGGAACTTATTAGTAGTGAAATAAAAAAAAATGCATAAAAACCAAGTTAAATGCATATACAGACATGAATTTCACAAATAAAACTAGAAGGATCCCATGAACAGGGGTAAATTACATAAAAAAAAGAATCCAAGTTGATATTGAAAACTGGAAAGCAAAGAACTATCACTTTACACTTGTCATCGCATATTTTACATTACTATATAGCCTTTACATGATCCTAGCTCACCATCAACTTATCCCAAATCATGTAATTTATACCTAGGAAGGCATCTTTCAGCCAATAGATAAAACACAGTGGAGAATGAACGCTTGAGGCACAAATGCATTAGGCAATAAAAGGTTGACAGACTGATCCACAGAGGAAGGACTTATCACCATCAGATCAGAAAGACAAATAAAGGGTTTTTGAACTCTTCTATATCCTTATGTTCAATAGATATTTCAAAAGCAAACAGCATGGCTAATGGGGATTTTTTTTTAAGAAGAACAAGAGAGAATGAATTGGTTGGGAGGTGTCAATGAACATTATTTCTCAAAAAGAGAGAGAGAGAGAGGAAGAGGGAGAGAGGAGGCTATTTACTTTTTGTTCTAAAAGTAGAAATTATTTCTTCTTCTCAATGCAATGTTGATCTAACAGATTTCTAAGTCTCAGAAACTTTAGTTTCTAACTTGCTAATCAGTTGAAGTCATATGGTTTAAAATGTATCCAACCAACCTCCTTAATATTCTCAACCTCATTTTAATTCTATAAAATCATCTAAATATATGCACAATTTATTTTCAAAAAGCATATACAAAGTCAAGTTCGAACACTAGAAGTGTCAATGATTTCAAGAAGCCACGATGGAAAGCATACAAACTAGAGACAATGACCAACAGACATTGGAATTGCAATAAGTGTGCAAGTAAGATACATCCTTAACTATGTTGGCACACGAAGCAACAATAAGCTGGTCAGAACTTAGCTACCCAAAATTAAAAATCAAAAAGCTAAATCTGCTAAAAAATCAAGATGATGAAAACCAACACATCTGAAGATGATTTCTCTCCAACCAAAGACAAATGAATGAGGCAAACCTATCAGATCAATTTTTGAATCATAATAAAATGGTTTTAAGATCCAATAGGCGTTCTCTACTATATTATATGAATTGGAGGCCCTAGTTTGGATGGAGATAACACAAGATTTAGTGAAATATATAATTATGTCTCAGACTTGTATTAATGTCTTCTGAGTCCATATGCTTCCATAAACCTGATGCAGCGTAACCCATTGCAATGAAAATTTGAGATTTATATTCCACCTATCCAGTCCATCCTTCAGATTTTCCTCTGATTATCTTTCTATATTTTGATACGGACTCCTCACTTCTATCTTTTACATTCATAAATGTCTCGTAGGTATGGATTTCCTATGCTTGATCGTCCCTTTTCATTTATTCTGTGATTATTGTCAATCAAGAAACAAATGGATCATGAATATCACATAGCTTAATAAAGAATAACAGCTAGTGTATCTTAAGATATTCAATAACCTTTTGGATAGTGAACTTGATTGTCAAATTCCAGTCTTGGATCATTAAAGGATTTGAAGAAGTTGTATGAGATAAAAGTTAAATGGGCCAACAAACTAAATCAAGATCTGGTATATTAAAAAAAGGAACAAAAAAATATCCCTATTGGGAGGGCCTTTGAGAGAGAAATTATTTTGCCAATTCCTCTCCAGTGATCCACAGGATGAGGTCCATCAAGAAAGTGTACAAGATACACATGAGTTTGAAATGTTCATCCTCATGGTTCAATATTATCTGTTTTGCCTGTTTCAAAGTTGCGTCTTTCTTTTTTTGTCACCCTCACTAGATCAAAGGTCCCAGGAAATTGAGTCACACCATTAGAAGATTTGAAAACCCAAGAATAGCAGTATCAAAAATAGTAGGGTTAATAACTAAAGGTAGACTAACATTACTCAATTTCTTTTTGCATGTGTCCCACTGTGCATTAGAAATAACAAAAGGTAGACTAACATCGCCAGCTATTAGATTTCCTAGATTGATTCTTCACTGCTGCTATATGGAGTGAAACAAAATATTGGTTCAGCAACGGATGTTCCGTATATCACTTAAAGGAAAGATTATTATTTGAAAAAAGAAACCGGGAAAAGATTATGACCTTCTATTCGCTGCCAAGCCCTCCCGTACAATTTCAGGGCTTCAAGAAACCTGCTATGCTCCTCCTCGGTCCACCTCTCCCTCTGCTTGGTGATTGTGTAAGGCTTTCTTGGCTGCAAGACCGGAACAGTTGTTGTTTCAGTTTTATGAAAAAGTGAACAAACAAATAAAGCCAAAAAATGCAAGGAATGGAATTGAAATCACCTTAACTACCAAGTCGTCTCCGGCAGAGCACGTTTCCATCCTCCAGGTCGAAAAGGATTCATAGACAGCACAAGGACGAGAAGAAGAAGAAAGTTGCGAAGGATCAGTTCGCCTTCAAATCCTCGACGAAGAGTAGGCATCGGCCCAGCATATCTCCAACCAAACGCTCAATTTGGCGAAGATAGTACCTCATGCCTCATCGAATCTGTGGCAATACAGAGGAAAGAGAAGACAGAAGAGAGATTTCCAGGAGACCAAGAAAACCCCACAAAATCACAAAACCCATGTCATCTCACCGAATAAAAAATCCAGCCAGCAAGAAATAGCAATTATAATAGAACTCTAGAACGGCAAGCAGAACTTGCCTCTTCCCACCACCACCACCATCATCCTTGCTCAAGGATCGAGGATCGACATCGAATGCAGCCAGCTTCGGCAGCGGCAGCGGCAGCGGCAGCGGCAGGCGGCAGGCGGCAGGCGGCAGGCGGCAGGCGGCAGGCGGCAGAAAGGAAAACAGAAGAAAGAAGCGTGAATGGAGGCAATCGGGGCGGCTTTAAAACCTTTTCGCTTGCGGGCAACAGCTTAGACAAATCTCAGCCACGAAAAAAGAAAGAATTAACTAAACCGAAAAGAAAGCAGCCTAATTTGAGGCTGGAAGAGCACGGAACGGGAGAGGCGGAACACGGGGCAGGAATGCCGCCAAGTGGCGCAATATAGTGGCCTGCTCCGGCCTCGGCTGCGCTTTTTGGCCGAGGCAGGGGGCGAGGTGGCCAGGCCTCGTCCATAAGCTTGAGAAGCCCGACGCCTCGTCTCAGCCCGCGGGCCCCACCTTATCGAGCCACGTGGCGTTTAACGGGCAGGTTCTGTCCGAAGCAGCCCGATTTTCTGGTTTCTAGACTTGTCTGACGACCGGCCTGGCCCGAGTCTGAAGCCCGCTCGAAACTCGGGAGACTATTTTGGGGAAACTGAGACCCGACGAGAAAAAGCCCGAGCGCAAGCCCGAGTCCGGCCCGTAAGAGTATTTTGCAATGAGCCAATGGCCACAAGGACGGGAGCCTGACTCATTGTTGAGAGGGGAGTGTGGGGCCCATCGCGGGGGTCGGGGGACAATTTGGGCAACCGGCGACTCCCGGTGGAGGGGTGGGTCCCGAGGAGATTAGTCCAGTAATGGAAACCGGGAGGGCGGATGCCTAACCGGGACGCGACCGGTACCTGAAAATCTGGTTCGAGTTCTTAGTTGGGGATGTGTTTGGGGTTGCTTGGCCAATTGGAGGAAGTGACTTTTACGGCACATTTCCTGCGGACTAGATTTGTCTCTTATCATGCTTTTCTTTCGTAGAACCATTAACAGAATGCTGGATCGAGCCCGACCTCGGATCGAACTGTACCTCTTCACCGATTTTGGACTAGCCCCAACTCTAAATTGGCTTTTGGACATATATCTATGTAATACTTGCAACATTGGCTTTACTTCTTTAGTTTTCTTGTTTCCTAATTTTCTAAGACGCTGAACATATATCTATGCAATTCCACTTGTTGTGGGAGGACGGTTTAGCATCAATTTCCGTCTAAAAGACTTTTTAAAAATAGAACTATTAGACCGTTCTTTTATTAATATATAAAAAATTATTAAAAAATTATTAGAAATTTTCCAACGACAGTCATTCCAACTCTTAAGTTAGTTGTAATAATACATCAAATTAAAATAACTGGATCAATGAACCAAAAACGAGCTAAAACTTGGTTCACAAATTAGGTTAATGGTCAAGGCTACCAACAGAAGTAATCAAGATACATGTGTCAAAGCCATCAAGTAACATCACCGAGGCCAAACTAGCTTAGCACCATGAGTGTGGTTCATCTAGTAAATACTCATTCTGAGACAATTAAGGAGATATGATGAGTTTAGTTCACGTGTGTAATTGATCAAGGATTCATGAAAACTAACAAATAACGATCCCAAAGATCGCCCTGGAAAATCCGAGATTCGTGGCAATCAATTACGAAGAATCCAACATGGTTAAGACTAAAATCACAGAGTCCTGAATTCATCCAACCGCCTCTTCAACCTATAAATAACATCATGTTCACAAAAATAAAGGACTAATACTCGGTTATTCTTCTCCACTATATTTATAAGCTATTAACTAACTTAAGCATCGAAATGGTTGCTATTAGTGACTTCCCAAAAGTCTTCTTCGTGGTGGTCTCCTTTTGTAGATTGACGAAAGGGACAGTCCAGCAAATCGAGTTCTCAAGGAACTTCTTCAGACCAAAGCCAGAGTCAAACCAGACTCCATCAAGTTGCTAAATAAAAAACAAGAATGGGTCCAAGAAATTGGTATTAGACTCTTATCTTAATAAATACTTTGACATTTATAGTATGTAGAGATGGTTTGGCATATTTGTAATTTCTTGATCTCAGTCGAGATGCTCGTCGGATCTTTTGTAACTAATTATGATGAATTCTTGATTTCTCGGGATCATCTTTTGGGGGATAAAATATCTTTAATCACTCATATTTTTAATTGAATTGTTGGTGTGCTGAGGTCACTCACATGCGTGGCTTGTCTCGGAACAACCATATGCTAGAGCCACCGAGTCGCGATTATCTTTGAAACAAGCTTGACTGGAGGCCTCAATCAGCCTTGCTATTGGTTCAATTAATTTGATTCAGTGTATCATTAGTGCTTCTCAATTCTAAATATTGATTCCCTGACTCAGCGTGCAAATTTAGCTCGGTTACCACTAACTCAGTACGGATCATTAACTGCCTCATTCCCTTGGAAATCGGGTCACTGCTATGGTTAAATCATGTGAAATTATTAGGGTATACTCCTTTATAAGACGACAACTTTGAGCTATCAAGTAGTTGTCGAGGTGTCGCCAAAGAATGACACGTATGTCTCATGATTACTGTCATAAATCACTTTTTTATGATTAAACTAGGATGTGCGATGTCGGAATTCGCAGCGGAAGGTTCACAAATCACCTTATTTTCAAACAACACAAGAAACGAGAAATAATACAAAATAAAAAAATAACAAGACAAGATAGCGAGAGATCTACTATCAAAAGAAAAAGCTTTTACAAGAGTCTACAAGAAAGACTTCACACTTTCTTACTCAACTAAACTTTTCACTAAGTCTAGGTAACGCCTCCACCTTCAAAGAGAATCTCCAAGAGAACACCATGAGGAATCACCACAAGAGACTATCGAGAAGCACTAGAAAGCCCACACACGAGAGCCGACATTCTTTCTCTTTCTCTTCTCTCTATTCTCTCTATTCCTCTCTCTATTTCTCTCTTGTTCAACCTCAATACTACACCATACCTAAACTCTATGTATTATAGTATATTTATAGACTCTTATTGAGTCTGAGTTTTACTTTAATTACAACTCCTAATATTACAAATCAATCATCAGTTTAAATCCAACTTTGGATTCCTACTTTAACTCAAACTTTAATTCGATTTTGAGACACCTAAAACTCAACAATGCGACATGTGTTCCTTATGACTCGAGGGGAGAATTCAAACTCCTACCTTTTGACATTTAATGGCTCAGAGCATGACACATGGAGGCAATCCAAGGGTTTGGTAGAAGATATATTGGTATCTTCATCCCCAAACCTCATTTTTCAACCTCTCAAATCTCTAACACCCTCTGTGGTGATTCTTCTGCTTCGTCCCTTGATTCTCTTCTCCAATGGCTTTCTCGAGCTCTTTCCCTGCTAGAGTTGCCCCTCAAGTGCTAGAGAAGGCTATCACAACCTCTGTCACAAATGTTGCTGCCTTCAACATCATTGCCCCATCCATGTTCGCACTCCCTCTTATGGTCGTGCTCTTGATGGGTTAGCTCTCAGCAGCACCTATTCAATCTCAAGACCTGAGTAAGTTCCTTTTTCTTTGCTTTTGGAAACTATTAGTTCAATTTTTACCTTTGACTTGATATGATAAATCATCATACGTAGTTTAGGCTAGGAACTTAAGAACCTTAGTTGAGCTCTAGCCCTTCTTGGAATAACCTTGTATGAGGATTTGCTGTAGGGAATAGTATTCCCAGGTCATTCATACCTAGGTCATATAGGAAGAATAAGTATACAGGTGTGGCCTTGGTTTCCTTTCATAGATACTTAAGATTAGACTTAGCTATTCACCATGGTGTATCCCATTGATTACAATAGCGAAAACTATCGAGCCATCTAGCTCAGTTAATTCCAATTTAACTTTATTGAATTGGGCCAAATATTCTCTGAGGCTCTTTCTGTCCTTTTATTTTAGTATTAGAAGCAAAAAGGGGTCGTTATGTCAATGTACGAGAATTATAAACTATTCTATAAGCTCGTATGCTAGCTTGCCAAAACAAGACGTAGAGTGCTTAAATAAACCAGAATGTCATGCTTGCGTAGGATGTTGGAGTGCCATTGGGAAAGCTTTTTACACATAATGGAGTTCCACACTCCTTACAACATCATAACATTTTGGAAAGTACTGACATAGTCCACTGAATCCTTTGAGCCATCTTATGTCTCATATAGAGGTTGTCTAAACTTTAGTTGTACAACAAAGTATGCTATTTCGAGAATTTGTCCAAGTCTTTTTCCAAGCGGTTTATGGCTTGACCTCCCTATAGCCCCTTGGTTCGGCTCTACTTGGAGCCCGACTTTGTGTAGGTATAATAGGTGGATTTGTTGGTTAGACCGTAAGTAGGATCATGCTCCCTTGAACCCCCTTAATGCTTTGTACTGAAGTGAGATACAGACCGAATGACTTGGATGTTATCCCTCGGGGTATGCCTAACTCATTATGTATGGTTGTGGCTCACATTGTTGGTCTAACAAATGTGTCAATACTTGGACCTAAGCTTGAGCTTGGGCTTAAGCTTGAGTTTGTTACTGGGCACAATAAGCCTAGAAATTCTACATCAACTGAGCTTAATTTTGTACCTATTGGGCTTGAAGATTTTGTACAGTTTATGCTTTAATTTGTAGAAATTGAGTCATCTATTAAACCACAGTGACCAAGGCTTGAAATTCCTAGCTCTCTACATAGGAGGGTCTAGTCAATACCTTAGGGATTGTTGCCATAGGAATGCCCTGAGGATGTGGTTGCATTGACACAAAATTGTCAAGTTAACTTGTTTGTTCAACTCACCTAATGCTCCAAAGGAATTTGTGATTCTACTTGGGCCGCAGCTATTTGCCCCCTAGATTGATTCTTGAACAATAATATCCTTACTACTCTTATATATATTGTCAAAAGATTGCTGGAGATATCCTACATCAATAAGAAAAAATAGAGCGAATCTCAATGAAAGTACCAACTATTATGAAATCTCAGTTCAGAATTAATCTTGGTCCGAGAGGCTTCTTTGAGATTAGACTTGTTAGACCTTTTTTGGTAATTTACAAAAGAAAATTGTGAATGAAACTATTGAAAGCTCTTTGCTGATAATAACTCTGACACGCAAGTCAGTTGTCGAATAAAAATCAAAAGTGAATCCAAAAAACTAGCATTAATTTTTTATCTTAACGAATACTCTCGTATTTATAACGTGTAAAAACGATTTGATGCAATTATAATTCATTAATCTAAGCTAAAATACCGTCCAAATCTTAACTAATTATGACAATCCCCTAATTTCTCAAGTTTGACTATGGAGAATAAAATATCTTTACCACTTAGATTTTTAACTAAATTGTTAGCATGTTAAGGCCATTAAGCTATGTAACTCATCTCAAAACAACCATATGTTGGACCCATTGAGTAGCAATCACTTTTGAAATGGACTTGATTAGAAGCCTCAACCGGCCAATATATAATCACCGTTGAAATTGCAAATGCCCTATTCCACCTTAAATCCACCATTAAGAGATTACTAGTATCTAACAATTTGGGTTCGCGGATTGAATTTGGATCAAATTAAACTTATAATATTACACTAAACGAGTCAATCCAAACTTAATTTGTTTATTAAATGAGTCAAATTTTTGAACTCAAAAGATTCGATTTTTAAACTAATAATTTGATCCGACCCGAATTAACCCATTTATTAAATAGATCGAATTCAGATCATAATCCAATTTGACCTAAATTAACTTATTTAATTAAATATGCCATAATTTGAGTCTATATGAATTGATCTAATTTGTTTGAATCAATTTAAATTAACCCAAATAGACCTAAATCGATCCAACATATTTAATTAATATTAATAATTGTAAGATATTTTAAATAATTAAAATAATAGCATCATAAAAAATTAATTATAATAAAAATAATTAATTTATAAATAATAATTTTAAAAATTACTAAAATTACTATAAAATAAAATATTATATACTTTTAATTGCTACATTGATCTGACACAAACTATTTATAATCCGTTGAATAAATAAATCAATCGAATCATAAAATGAGTTACTTGAGTTAAGCCGATTACAACTTGAATTTTTTCGAATCATAATCGAATCAACCCAATTACGACCCAAATTCAATTATAACAAATCCAAATCCGCTTAATTTATATCGGATTCAGATGGGATTAATGGATCAAATCATATATATCCAACTAGTAGACATTGAAGTGGAGCAATTGAGAGAAAAGCATCATCAGCTGGTCTGCAAAGTAGTCGATAGACCCTCATTAAAGGTAAACAAACAAGAAAAAGCACACCATAGGCTGGTTCAGTACAACAACATTTGATGCAACGATGAGTTCTTCTATCAGCAATTATGCATGTGAACTTCGGAGAATTCCATGTATATAACCACCAGCCATTATAAAAGACACGAGGGAAACAACACCAGCTGGAAATATCTTCCCTGACTTCTTGAAGCGAGAACCCATGACAGCCAGAAGTGCAGCAGACAAACCTGAGATACAAACCAAATTTAACCAATATCAAAAGATAAACACTGGATAACTAAAGCAAAAAAAAATTAATTCCTTGCCTAAACCCAAAGATGATGCAAAAGCCGGCCTTGTAGGAAGCTGTGTGTGCACATAATACAGTAGCAAGGCTGACAATCCTCCAGCTGCCAGTGACTTCTGGCTGCCACTCTTTAGGTAACCCATAACTCCACCAGCTGCAAGGATATCATCATCCATATTAGCTACATGTCCCTTACAAGGGGAATAAGGGGGATATGTTGATCTAGAGCAAGAAAATTTCACATAGTTGCAAGATAAACATCAATATGTCAACCAAACCAAAAGAACAGATAATTATGAATACAAGACGAACCAAGAACCATAGCATATGACAGTTTCAAGCGTAGAACATTCGTAATGATTGCAACATTTCTGATTTCTGAAGTTTGTTGTAACAAGAAACACAAAATGTCCCATCTTCACAAACACTTCTAGATAGTGAAGTAAAATAACAGAAGCAGTCCTGGTAGTTGAAGATGGTAGCAATAACAATACTAGCATAGTCATATGTATACTAGTAGTTCGGTGGCCATAACATTGATAGTAGTTATATAGCATCAAAGGTATCATCCATGGTGGACATAGTGCTGCTGCAGAAATGGCGGGGCAGTGGCAATTGTTATCTACTCAATAGTGGTATATTACAGTAAGTAAGGTTTTGCCCACCAAAACAAAAGGATAATGCTTCATATTTCAGATTACTATAAAGTAGAAATAAGTAACGTTAAATTCAGTGCTAATTCTTCTCCACTGATTGTAGAAAAGTAACTAGTCTTATATAACTGTCTATTGTAATATAGTTACCACCACAATGTACCATTTTTCTGCTATAACTTATAAATATCCATTGATAATAAACGTAGGCAAAATATAATTACTGACAATAACACTACTATAATTACCAGTCAAAAAATCCTAAACCCTAAACTATAACACTACTATACATAAATCTATTTGCCCTGTTGCAATTTACTGCCCCTTTCACACCCTAGATTACTATTTATATTCCTTTTACTGCAACTATTGACTTTCATTTATTTGTTGAGGAATACTGTATGACCCAGCTATTAACAACAATTATACTGGCATTACTACTAAAATCTGATTAGTGCTAGTCCTACCAGTATCAGATAATACTAATACTTTAAAATTTGTTAGTTATCAGAATTGGAATATTACTAGTAAAGAAATGTGCAAAGCATGAGATTACAAGCACTAAATGATTATGAACATGAAAAGTTCAAAATAGACCTCCAACAGTACAAAAAATTCATACTGACGACAGAAGTTCAGATGTCATCAAGTAGGTAAACAGAGAAATCTTGCTTCAGTTGGCTCAAGCAGCAAAATTATTGAGCACAGTATGTAACCAAAAATATTTTACAATACCTCATCCAGCAAGGATTTTGACTCTACATCCCACTATAATTGATAAAACACTCATTGGTATCGCAATTGTCCACAAGAATGATCAACAAAAAGGCTTGAATTTAATGACAGAAAAGCATTGAATAGAAAAGCTTTGGAGGGAAGAGTTTTTTTATTATTATTATTTTTAGCAAAATTCTTTTACAAATAAGACAGCGAGCTATTAGTCATAAGTGATGAGAATCATCTTTTCAAACAGCTATTACCTATTTAGATAAAAAAGGGTAGGCAATTATACCATACCCGAACCCACGAATCTTATAAGAACAAATGCTGCAATGAACACGTAAATCATAAGCACAACACACCCCAAAAATTGGATCATTGCCGTTTGCTTCCAAAATTACAACCTAATTTAGAGATTGGACGGCTCAGCCTATGTTTTGATGATGACGACAATGATCTTATTAGACTAATACACAGATTTTTGGACGTACCCACATGAGAAATAATTCAGGCCCTCACGTCCATCCATGAGCAGTAACCTACCATCTAATGTTAATAATCCAAGAAAGCACTCGCTGCCAATAAGATGCTATTACTAAAATTGCAAACATACATCTATTCCACCATTAAACAAGTCCCGTAGCACCGTCATTTCTAGATCTCATAAATGCAGCTTTTCCGTGACGTAAGGTGGAAATCTGATGCTCTGATTTCGGAACTCTCAACCCTTGATAAAAGCTGATCAGTCTAAATCTTTAAAAACATCTATACCCATGGAGAAATTCGCAGGTGATGTTTGACCATGAAAGTTGAAGCAAGGAAACTGAAAGAGGAAAAGAGAGGCTCAAATTTACCCCCGACCAGGGCAGCATAGCCGAGAGTGAACTTTTGGGACATGGACATCCCTCCCATCTCCTTCTTCTCCTCCTCTCGATCGTCCCCTTCCCCTTCCTGCTGACTGTCACCGCCGCCGCCGCCTCCACCACCACCACCTCCGCCGTTATCTTCACCACCTCCTCCTCCTTCACCTCCTCCGATCTCGATGTCCCCCAACTTGATCTCCTCACCAGCTAGATCGGTCGGGGTAGCAGCGGAGGTGTCCGAGTAGACCGCGGCCGACGATCGGAACGAAACACGGATGATCGGGAAGGAGGGCGACCTTAGCGGCGTGGCGCCAGAGAATCGCCGGAGATAGTAGCAGGTTGGCCGGAGAGAGAGCAAGGAAGTGTAGGGAGCGGAGTGACCCTGAAAGAGAAGAGCGCTGGCCATTTTGACGATGTACTCCTTGACCAACCACTTGATGATCTCGATTCTGGAGTCTTCGTCCTCTGGAGCCTGACCGAGTTCCGGCTGCTCCAGTCAAAAGTCACAATTTCCCAATTAGCCCCTTCCTTTAAAGTTGGATATTTTGCAATTGGCCCCTTGTGAAATGAAGGAGACTTTGGAAATGATGGGTTTGGCGTGTTTAGCGGCAAATGCCAGCATGTCCTTCGTTGTCTCCGTCTTTCTTCCCGCGCCACCTCTACATCAGTGCCAAAGAAAGTTGACCAAATAAAGTAGACGGAAGGACGCACGCCAGGCCGCCTCCCTTCCTGCTCTTTCTTTTTCTTCCCTACTCGTTCATTCTCTCCTCCGTCGTGGCGGCCGTCTTCCGCGGCCGCCGCTGATGTCTTGATTTTACCCCAAAATTCAATCAAAAGAGGAGGAACAACAAGGAGGATAAACCATATGGATACGTCCGAGGTGATGATGGATAACATTATAGAAAGAGAGAGAGACAAAAGAATCAAGAGGAAGAACAACAACAACAACACCGGCCCCTATCCATATCTGCCTCCTCTCTCGCCGTTGCCGCCAGCCGACAACAACAACAAGGTGGTAGCGTTGGTGGTGGACAAGGAGGAGGAGCCTTGGACACCGAGAAGGAAGAGGACGCTGACGCGACAGCTCTCCATGCGAGAGACCACCCGGGAGGCCAAGTGGGAGATGCGGCGGCGACAGATTCTACTGCAGAGGATGAACTCCACCACAAACCTGACGGACGAGGACATGAGCGAGTTGAGGGGCTCCATCGAGCTCGGCTTCGGCTTCGACGAGGAGAACGGGGGACACAACCTCTGCGAGACTCTCCCCGCCCTCGATCTCTACTTCGCCGTCAACCGCCAGTTCTCCGAGCCCAAGCTCGTGTCCCCGTCCAGCCTTGCCGCCACGCCCAGCCCCGGAAGCCCGCGCCAACACTCCGACGCCTGGACCATCTTCGGCGCCGGGGACGATCCGCAGCATGTAAAGACGAGGCTCCGGCACTGGGCGCAGGCCGTCGCCTGCTCCATCAAGCAATGCCATTAAATGTCAATCTTAAACATTACTGGATGGACCTCAAATCGATCGTCTCTGTCGTTTCTGTGTCTGTACATACACCTCTACTGGACTGTAGCAGTGCTGTATCATCCTCCGGCTCTGGCTCGTCTTCATTTATTAATTCCTCCTATTTTTCATCTCATTCTCCTCATAATCTCTTTCCTCTCTTCTATTTGTTAAAATCAAATATAATGTCATTTGCGTTAGGAGGCAACATGTGTTGTTATCATATATATATTTCATCATTCATTCATTCTCACGACAAATGCATAATTTAATAAGACAATCTCTGTTTTTTAGTGCTGATGCATTGTTTGTTGGACCTATAAACACTGCAATGACATTCTTCCAGAGATTTTAACTTTTAGATAAGCCTTGTTTGTGGGAATGCACTGGAGCTGAATAGAAGTTGGTTGTCATGCGTCTCGGCATAATCTGTCAAAATTGGACAATGTATATTATTTGGTGTTATTAGAACATAAAAATTCTGCAGGGATTGAATAATTCAAATTGTACCAAGTTTTGTAATTTAATTAAACAAAAACGAATCAAACACTCAGATGCGGATTATTCAGAAATAATTCAATAAAACAGGAAATAATATCACTAAAATCTGTATTGCAAAAAAAATAATTCAGTAAAACAGTACCTACGGAAATGATTCAACCACCAGACGGACTTGGGGCACGTTGGATCAACATAATTGAATACTTGGCGGTCAACAATTCTTTGATTATAGCTTAGGGCGCGTTTGGATTAAAAATTGGAAACAGAGGCATTGGTCCATTTGATCAAATTGGGAAGAAATTGGGCAATTTCGGCATTTAAATGTATATTTTTTGAATAAAATTGAGTAATTTTGAATTCATCAATTTCCTAATTTTTATAAAAAATTTGAATTTTGGTCTTTGGTTGAAAAAAAAGAGTAATATTAACTTATAAATAAACAAGAAAATTTGATAAATTTAATATTAAATTTGGTAAATTAATTTAAAAATAATAAATTTTACAAAATGGCCCAAAAAATAGACACTTATAGAAATATATTTTAATCAGTTAGGAATTTGTTTGATATAATTTTTTAGTTTTATTTTCAAATATTTTTTATAAACTTCAAATACATACTTTTTTAAAAAAATTGAAGCGTTATTTATAAGTAAATAGAAAATTTCAATAAATTTAATATTAAATTTAGTAAATTAATTTGAAAAAATAATAATATTTTTCAAAATGACCCAAAAATGGATGCTTATAGAAATATATTTAAGTTAATTAATAATTTATTTAATTTAATTTTTATAAACTTAAAATATATATTTTTACAAAATTTTTGAATATTTATTTGTAAGTAAATAGAAAATTTTAATAAATTTAATATTAAAATTGGTAAATTAATTTGAAGAAAATAATAAAATTTTACAAAACTATCCAAAAATGAATGGTTATTGAAATATATTTAAATTACTTAGGAATTTATTTAATATAATTTTTAAAATTTATTGTCACATAATTTTTATAAACTTAAAATATAGTTAGACACGTAATCAATAAAACTTGATAAGAAAAGTTTGAAATATTTTGACACATAATTAAAAATACATCTAAAATTCTTAAACTTAAAATGTACAAATATAGCCTTTTGATCGACAAGAAGGACAAAAATTTTATATGATAATACAAAAAAATTTCTTCTTCTAAACTCGTTCTTATTCGGGGTTCATAAGAATTTTTTATCCTATTCTTGTTTTATATTTTTGTAGACCTTAAGTTGCCTCTACTAAAAAAAAAGATAAGATTTATAATAGTTATTTTTAAATCTATTGACTTGATCATGACAAATTGACCATGAGATATAAATACCTGAACATCTCCTATAAAATACAATTTAGTAACGCATTATAATAATATTTTATAAATATCAGTTGACATGTATACAAACTAAAATAAGGCACACAATCAGCCTTAAATTACAAAATAAATCAGAAGCACACAGTTGATCATCAATAACAACACACAAATAAGACACACAATTAGCCTAAAAAATAATATAAAAAAAGCATATGGTCGACCTTTGATATGGACATACAAGTAAGACATACAATCGACCATTAATAATAACATATAGACGAGGTGCACAATTAGCCTAGAAAAATAGCATAAAACAAATGTACACAAATGAATTTTTAGTTATAATATAAAATAAATGTAAACAGTTGGCGTTCAATAAATATAAAATAAAAACAACATAAGTATAAACATAACATGGCCAAAAATAGTAAATACAAATAGGTCCAATAGATAGAATTATCAAATAGTTATAATAAGTTAAGTCTAATAGATAGGATGATCATATAGTCAAGGAGCATAATGTAAAAAATTGTGCATGTATTATATTACATTTTGATTGTCGAGAAATTCTTATAATCACTCAATTTTGGCATCGTCATCTATGCCATTGATGAATATCATACTATCAATCTCACTAACATATAAATGTCTGTATACACAATTCAAAAAAATGGTGCTAAATTGTTCTCCTTTAAATCTCATTAAGGTTACATACAACTATTTTTTTCATAAATTTTTTTCGGCGGTCTTGATGGTTCGATCAAACTTCTACCCTGATTCCCCAGCATCAGTCGTGGCCTTGAGGTATCCCTTAAATGAGAGGCCTACCCCTTACCTTTCATATGACTTTTATTCTTGATAGAAAGTCCATCTATTCTCTATTTAGATCCAATAGGAATATTAAAAGGCATTGTTACCTAGAGAAGATTGTTGTTTGGTCTTCTCTCTATCAAGTTCCTTTTCAAAATTCTGAAACATAGATCTAATCATGCTACCAATAGCATTGTCTAACTTACAAATCAAAAGCAACTCATTATACAAGGAAATACTTTTGTTTAGAAATTATTTAACCTCAAAAATTTGTTGCAAGTGTATATTAATAAAATATTTAAAATAATGTGAACTCACAACATGATCTAAACACAATTAAAAAAGTGAAGTTTATTTTTTACTTGCGACTAAAATATCAAGATAAATATGTTTAGTGGTGGTGATCTTTTTCTCGCTCTCAATCCGACCCATCTCACTAAGAATAATGAGCCAAACATAGGAGATTTTACAAAACTCAAACAGCGTATTAATGAATAATGCTACCTTTTCTGGGAAAATGAAAATAAAGTTGTTCCATATATATTCCTACGAAAATCTACTCAGGTGGCCCTGGTCCCAAATTCCAGAAATTACAATAGTTCAATCACCTGGTATGAGGTTCACATACCCAGCATAACAAAATTCTGTGAATCTCCTGATATGAAGTTCCTGATTAAAAATTCCTATCAATCCAAAAGCTTTATATATTAATTACAGACAAGCAAGACTATTCAGGTCGAGCTCTTTGTAATTATTCCAGGACAAGGAAGCATTTTCTCAAGTCAAGTAATAAAAAAACATAATTAAATGAAGTCTAACAAACGCTAGCATTGTCTCTATGCAACAACACAACTGAGAAGCTCAAGGAACTCTTGTGACTAACTAAAAGCCAAGCTTCCATGGGATCCAGGATCAGCATCTACTCCCTCTTGCACCAAAAATCAAAACTTTCCACAAGCACTGTTCCTCATGGAGGTCAGAATGCTGGTTCACAATTAGCAACTATGCTCGCTAATAGGTTCTCTAATCATCAACTGCAACAGAAAACAAAACAAATGAGCTGTTGGCCATGTATTTGCAATAAGACCAGCAAACTTTGGACAAAAACTATCAGACTAACTAACCAGTGGCATTTGAATCAAGAATGGTCCTAACAGAAAGTTGGTACACTCAATAAGTCTTCAATTTAATTTACAGAAGAACCAATAAGAACAAACACAAAACTAGCTGCAAACTTAACCACATGGTTGTACAACCACTTGTAGAGAAAATTTTGAAAACCAAGAAATACAAGTTTGCTGAATCACTAGATTTTATATTCCTTGTTTTGAAATCAATTCTACTATAACTTACTGGTAGTCGGGTCAACATGTAAAAAGAAGCTGGCAGCGACTATAAGATAGCATAGGACAAGCATTAATCCCTTGAAATAATTTGCTGTGCCTTCCTGAAAAAGGAATATAGCAATCTATTAGAAAAAATGTGAAAGAAAAAAGTCAGAATGCCAAGGCATCGGTAATAGAGAGAAAAGATAAAAGGTTGGACATGACAGATGTCTAATGGAGGGAATAAGATAAGTAGGACATGTCATTTGAGAATTTCAAGATTAGAAAATAACCTGTAGCATAAATGCCACGACCAAGACAGTTATAAAGAGAGTAGCAGTCTCAAACAATTGAAAGTTGAGGTCCATTGGCTTTCCCATTATCCATCCAACAACAACACAGAATGGAATCTGCAATAACAATTACACAACTTAATTTTGAGGCACAGTTGCAAGCTGGGAGAGTTTCATAGTTCACCTAAATAAATTCAACTACTGGTGGGTTCCCTATTTGTGTTCTAATCCCCCTTCCCCCACTTTATTTTTGCTTATTGCCCCATAATTGGGTAGTCACTCTTTATATGGTATGTCAATAGAAGGTAAAGCAACAGGGCAAACAAGAATGGCGCCATTCAACCTGTCCACTCATGAGTGGTATACCCAGACAGCTCTTATGACAGCACCTCCTATGTTGCAAATTTCTAGCAAAGCAAATTGGGTGTTGCAATTGGTCTGGCAAGTGCTGTTTGGCATGTAAGAAATAGTCAAGGAGCATGTGATACTGACTCCCAGTGTGAACAGCATTCAGCAGGCCTAAAACCATATTTTTAAGTTAACAATTGTCTATGTCATTCGCTTTCTTATTCCGACCTAGTTTCTCGGTATCTTTGTTGCTGTCAAATTCCTGCTTTGAAAAACAATTATCATTAAGTTGATCTGACCTCCATTATAGATGATAATGAGCTCCTAGGTTGATCAGCTAAATGCCCTCTAAGCGCACAGGGAATTCATTCACAAGAATAGATTTGAGGACTTGAAAATCTATTTATTTAGAAGAGGAACACCTCCTACGATGGGGAGTACTATTACTCTCTTGGATGAACAAAATTCCTGCGCTAAGAGGTATTGAGACAAATTTGTTATTGTATCACCAGTTCAGTTGGATGGATATTTGTACCACCAGTTCAGACAACTATGAGATAATTCTTGAGAATTACCACAAACATTGATATCTGGGTAGATGATCCAATTGCCACCCCGAGAGTAATATCCTGCAAGAAGGAAATGAGATGAACCAGTTCTGAGAAATGGTCAAATCAGTTACAATAATATGCCAATCAAGTAACATACAAGCTTGTTCTTCATGGCAAACATGATTGCACTGGCATGCTCAGCAGCATTTCCAACAATAGGAAGCAGTATCACACTGATAAAAGCCACTGGGAGGTTCAAGGATTCTGAGGCTCCCTGGAACAGAAACCAGAAAACAAAATTTCAAAAATGCAGAAACACTCCAACAATAATAAGGAAATGAATTTTGATGCAGAAGCTAGATGCACAGAATGAGTACTATGTAGTTACAAACAGTAGTGCATTATCGATGACTAATTATCTGTCGAAGAAAAGAGAAATTAAATTAAAACAAATTAAATCAAGTAATGCACAATTCCCTGAAGTTAAGCTATGATATGGAATTAAAAAGACCAATAAATGGTCGTAAAGAAGTTTAAGGATAAGAAAAAAAAACTCATATTTGCACAAGTATCAACCATGATTGGGATCCTATTTATGAAATAATGGCTGTGGTTGCAGTAGAAAATGTTTTAGATTTGTAATAATCTTGAAGACGCCAGAATAGTAGAGCACTACCTAGCAAAACTGATGGTTATCAAAAATTAAACTTCAAAGAGGAACAAGAGAGGGTGATGGCATAAAAGAAATTCCCAATGACTCGAACAGAACTCATGATTCATGTAAAGGATACTGATGGGTTATCACAAAAAGAGATGTAGACAAGAGAGCAAGGCAGACACCATAAGAAGCTATTGCTCAGAAAAGGATACAACAGCAGAAATCAAAGTACCAAAATCACTGACAGATCTGCGATCATTTGTCTGAAAATTTGCCAGTAAAATAATCATGTCCAAATCAATAGATCAACATCAGGACTTGATGTTTAGGTGCCAGATGGAGAACATTATAAACAATCATCGTCTGACACATCCATATGTAATCATCTTCATCACCAATGTATCTAAAAAGTTATCCTACTTTAAAGGAAAGCATTCCTTGGCTAAATGAAGTGGTGGTAGTGTGAAATTGAACTCCTTTAGTATGAAATTCAAGTTGAAAGCATGGGCTCTAGTTTTTTCCCCAAAAAAGTGATTCAAAAGTCTATATCATGTATCATAACTTAACAGATTTTCCAGCAAGTTGTTATAGCATGCACAAAATGATTCTTTAAGTATCTCCCTGAAAAAAATCATTGGTTTCCTGATAATTAATTTTGAGGAAAGAAATTCTGTAGCGCATAAGAAAATGAACATAGAAAGTGAAATAGGTAGATATCAGGAGTCATGACTGATGATTGGAACTAATTACCTGTATTGCATCAACAAGGTATCCAGAGAGAATGGAAACCCAACTGGTTAAAATGGCAAGCCATGTGATAGCTTCGCATTGAGTTATCTCAGGAGCCTCTTCTTCATCAGAATCATCCACATTATTCCCATCTTCCTGTACTCATCATTTTAAATGCATAAGAAGCATATTCAATGCAATAAAAATTAATGAGGACACAGTTTCAGAGCTAAGTAAACGAAAAGCCATTAACTAGATGACAACAGACATCACTGTCAAAGTGAAACTCATGGACCAAAATGACGAAAAAGTAGGCAAATGAACAATTATATTTTCGATAAATGGGATGCAGTATAGAAACAGTTCTGCTTCTATTTTCTTCTTTCTCCTAATGTTGAGGGTGGATGGAACCAAGTCCCATGGGGAATAATTCATAAAGCAACTTATCCACAAATAAAAATTGTGAACAACAAGTATAACTCAAGAAACAGTGCAGAAACTGGGCTTCCATAGTGAGCAAATTATAGTATATCAGGCTCCAAATGACTCAATTTTCTAACAGGGTTGAATGGAACTCACTACACATACCACAAGTGCAACTGATCGGTCATTATTCAGCAAGCAGATGAATTTTTCCAGAATGACATTGTAAGTGAGATGGTTTACAAAACCACAAATAGTTGCACCCAGTACAAATATCAAGGAGGAAACAAGTTTCTTGAGCAGAAATTCAGAGACGAAAATAATAGCCATGTACAAGCATGACAACATCAAGTTGGGCAGAAAGATACTTCCCTGTGATAAATCTTGTGGAGAAAACCATTACTTAGTTTTAAGCTGATAACTCTAAGCATGATAATGACCATGAGGAACTTAATAAACAACATTGACAAAAACTCTACCACGTGGGAAAAAAAAAATCCAGTAAAAACCTGCTTATCCATAATGTTCTCAATGTGCACCAGAAACATGAAAATCAAGTTCTCCATTTTAATGCATGATACATATTGTTTTTTGAAAAAAATTGCAAGGGAAACTAACTAATGTATGAACATTGTTGAAGTATAATTCTAGCTTTCCGAGTCCTTGTTTATATTGTCAAGTTGAACATAAGGGTGATATCAATCACAACTGAAGACCTTGTATAGATAGAAAGAAAATGATGAAATTCTCACCCTGCTCAACATTTTCTGAGACATCTTGCATGTGAATACTTTGATAGGTTCCCAAATAGAGCATACCCTAACTAGAAAGGTTCCAGTTTCTAATAAATGTATAACAGCCATATTCAAAGTTGCAACCATGGACTTACGCAGCATTTAATGCATGTCCAAAGCATTTTAGTATTATGCAAGAAAATATTGTAAAATAAACAGATGACAACATTTTCAGACAGTAAGGAAATAAATCAACCATCAAGCCCTTGTGCAAAACACATTGCACCAAATCAAACATTTCATCGAGCTATGTTCTATAATAACTCAATCATTAACATCCCTAGCTAATGTCCTTCACAAGCTAAACAATTCACTATGCAACAGGAAGAAATTGAGATATAAGATGAACCAACTGAGAACCCAAGGGAATTTGAAATTTGTCAGTGTAGAGTTATAATCTGGCAGCATTATATAGCCGTGTTTATTTGCTCGAGGAATAAACCATAAATGTAGTATACAATTTTGAGGTTGATGGAAATCCCTACTCTCTCTTAAAAAAAAGAGAAAAAAAATTCTATGCAACAGTTGGCTGTCACAGCAGCAAATATGTGACTAATGGAATAAAAGAAATTTTCCTTCTAGTATGCCAACAAGTAAATTAGGCAAACCACATCCAGTAAGAGTGTGCATTAAATAGGTGACTAACAGACACCTTATAGCAGCAGAGGAACATACTTATCATAACTTCATCCATATGATTGAATGAAAGCAAGATGAAAAATTAGTACATTAGAGAAAGTTAGAAGGTGTACCTCTTTGAGTGGGTCATATAGATTGTGATGTCTTCTCAATTGAAAAAATAGGTAGCCAGCATAAGCCACTAGCATTACACAGCTGCTGAACCTTGAAAGAGCCACCTCTGACTTACCATATTGTACCTCTGAATGTGTGAAGTGAAGAACAGCTGGAAATGTGATACCCATGACAGCCATCAGCAACAATCCTGAGTTCACCACAGCAGCTGCCTGTTGTGAATAAGTGCTAATTCTTTAATTGCAACTACATTGTTTGATAACACAAAAGGGAACAATTGAAAAAAATGGATAAAAACCCATTTGGTTATGCATTGAGATTACCTTGTTGAAGACCTGGGATTTTCTGCAATGGACAATCCCACCAGAGAAAAAGGCACAACCAAGAACCAAGAGCATATTTGATAAAATAGAACCTAATAAAGATTGTTGTACTACACGAGTCATTCCATTTTTCAATGCATAAAGTGATATTATCATCTCTGTTGCATTTCCAAATGTAGCATTTAGAAGGCCTCCAACTGCATTTACAGATGTTAATTACATTAGCAGTAAGCAACAAAAACTGGGATTGGAAAGAAAAAGGAGTTAAAATAAGATCGAAGAATTGGCAATATTGGAAGAATTAGAGGTATGCTACGAAGAATAATGAAGTTTTGGGAAAAATGAAGTACCTGTTGGACCAGTGTACAAGGCAAGTTGTCTGCATAAGAACAAAAGCGTATCAGGTGAAACAAAACAAACAGAGGGAAAGTCCACTAGATGCGCAATTGAATTGCTGAAGCACTTACTCAGTTGCATAACCTAGACGCTCAGCTAGAGGCATTATGCCTATCAAGCTGAAAAGAAAAACAAATACCTGCCAGTTGGAGAAATGAAATAATAAGAACTAAAATTTGGAAGACTTCGATCATAAAATAAGCAAAAGACTTATGATACTTCCTAGTTCAATAGTTAATGCATTAGATGCACAAAGAAAGTTAGAAAAAAGAAAAAGAAGCCTTTCCTGTGGAGAAATAGGGATCTTATAAATAACTGTTCAATATTGGCTGAAACAAGATAAAGAAACACTGAAAAACCAGAACCAAATTCTCTTTTTTATTGATTGATATATGTTTAGTATCAGAAAAAGGTATAAGAAAGCTACAACTGATCAAGAAGGCTGAACCTAAAACTTATGGAAATGGATAATAATTCAGCATAAATTGTTCTTACATGCTTCTCTGTGAGGTAATGGAATATGATAGCCAATGGTCCAAAAGGTAGTAACAAATTGATCTTTGCTTGGAATATAACAATCTTAATACTTTTTAGCAGTCCCTGAACTATCCCATTGAGGGAATGTGGCTGGGAAAAGTCTACAAATGACCCAACATGGCACATCCCTAAATTATTTGTCTTTGCCGAAGGAGTTGAGGAACAAGCAACGGTTGCCATCTGGACCTCAAAGTCACTCTTTTTCTCTGCAGTCCCCATCTGCGAGCATGTAACATGATAAAAACTATAAATAGCTGCCATGGAAGGATAAGAGAGCATTACATCTTACCTAACATGCAAATGTGATGTACACATACATCTACAATACGGTCATACGTGGAACAACAGATCAATTGACATTTTTGTGCCGCATATAGATAACACATGATGCGTTTGTTAGCTAAAACAAACCCATTTTGGCTGTGCCTGTCAACATTAGCTTGCTACCTGTCGAAATGATACATATCCCGATCTTTTCCAACTTTCTCTTTTCTCTTCCCTATTTGATTTTGAGATTTTGAGCATGGAATTTGGAAAAACAGAAAATGAAATAGGATGGCATTCCGATATTGGCTTGCCAAATAAACAGGGGTATGTCAAAAAAGCAATGCTAAAACCCTTTCGTTCCAAGATTGGAACTTTCCCTCCTCATGGAACACGCATGCAATCTCCAAAATAAGCCTGCGATAAAATCCTCAAAATGACAAATGTTTGTGACCTCCACCGGATTGGGCCTTGCAGATTTGAAGCTTTTTGGCAGATTCGGATTGGAACAAAAGAGGTCGAGGACAGAAACGATACCTTGTGTCCGTGGCCGGTAGCTTCTTGGCTCCAAGAGCCAGAGAGGGAGAGGAGAAGAGAAGGAAAAAACCGAAATGGAAAAAAGCGCCAAAAGGGAGACGAATTGGACAAGACCAAAGGTTGACGACGAAGGAAGAAGGAGAGGGGCCCGAGGAAGAAGGCCGACCCTTTTTCTTCCTTCCGTCTTCCGGTTACTCCGCACAAGTGGGAAAATGGAAATGGTATTTTTGCATATATAGCCCTGTAAAATCAGAAACTTTTGGGATGTATTCCACAAAACCCATTTTTTGCATGTATACCCCTGCAAGACAAATAAAATGCCTTTTTTAGACAAAAAGTTTTACATTAATAGATAAATATAGTAAAAATAGTAACAATTAAATTTAATTTAAGCAACTTATTTTATTTGTAAATGAACGTAGTAATATTTTATCTAAATTTGTTACAATTATTTGTTCCGACGAAGATCGTAGTAAAGAACTCGAGGATTATATTTCAATATTTGTTAGAATCAAAATTGAGGACGACCGGAATGGAGAGACAGGACGAGAGGCGAGCATCCGGGTTGCACTGCACTGCAAGTCTGGACCACGACTAACAAATGGGCCCACGGGCCCACGAAACGCGCCGTTGGTTTCCCAACCAAATAAAGCAAGCCTCCGTCGTCCTCCTCCTCCTCGACGAGAGAATCCAAAGAAGAGATCGAATCCTTGGGAGCATAAATTCCTCTCCAGAAAGCCAATAAATTCAAACACAGCCTGCTCCGATTCTCGAAACCGCTCCAAAAAATATTTTTTGGGGGAAAAACTCCATGTAAACATTTGATTCTTTTTTTCTTCTTCCTTTTTTTCTGTTTTAAGCATCAGAATTCCATTATTCTTTGTTTCTCCTTCTGAATCCTGTCTAAAAGTTGGTATCTTGCGCTTGCCACATTGCCGGGTATTCTTGTTTTTTCCCCTTGCGTGTTTGGTTTTTTGTTTTTTGCCCAACTTTTCTTATTTTTCGACCTAAAATCGATTTTTTTTAGGGCAGTGTCGATATTGGTTCCTTACATTTAAGTCGCTAGTTCTTGATTTCGTTGTTCTTTTTTCTTGGCGAGATTTTTTTTTTTCCTCCATCGTCATTGGGAAAGATCATTTTGTTTGTTTCTCTAAAATTTGAGTGACTTCTAGCAGATCGACTGTGCTTCTGAGACTGTTATTCATTGAAATGTGGGCATGGTTATGTGGTTAAAGAGGGAGGGATTGCAGTTTGCATCTCGTCATTGTGTCAGTGCACTTCAAATTGGTGGTGATTTCATGGCTTTGAATAAGAGTGTTCTGAGCAATAGCTTCTATGGGTTTTGTCACTTGAGCAAGGCTAACGAACGGCAGAGAGTTGATAGGAAGTTTGGTTTTGATGGGGGCAGTGTTTCCACGAATGGTTTCAATGGTGCATTGAGTTTGAGAAGCTGTTTGGATCATCATGATGGCAGTATGAGAAGGATCGATCAAGAAATTGGGAAGGCTCATGCCATGGCACCACCATATAGCTTGTTGCGTAATTCTGATGTTATTTTGCAGGAGAGTGGGAGCCTAAAATTGGTGAATGGGCATGGAGCAAACAGACGTGGGAATCCACTTGGAGTTTCAGACCTCCCACTGCCGGAGAAAATGGTTGTTGCTGTTGATGTTGACGAAGGTAATATCTCTGACACTTCTGCTTCCATCTTATAAGTAAATTCTTTAGCCGTATAGCAGCTAAAGAAAAGCTATAAATAACAAGATCAAATAATAACAAAAGCCGCGCAATTGAAGAATATGAATGACTTACATTCGGAACTATTCTTGCATTTAGTTCTGGATGGTTGGGCACTTGGCTAGAACTCTGGAAACTACACCGCCTTCTTCATTGACTGTTTTTACTTAGTTACCTGGTCTCATGCAATTGGGCTTAGGCAATGAATCTAAGTTGTCTCAATGGTGCTTTATTGACCAGTCAGAAGGCTGCTCAATCCTATTAGTTAATATTTTGAAGTATTAGATAGCCATAAGGTAATTGGATATGTTTATTTTTATTTTTTGATGGAAAAGGGAAGTTGGAAATTTATTCAGGACAGAAAACTAAGTTCTTCAACCAAAATGGCAGGCAAAATTTCAGATGGGACTGTCAGTGGGATGGCTGTGTCCAGCCTACAAGCTTCATGTGAAAACAATTATTACTGGGCTAATGATAGAGGCTATCTGACCTGCTTGAAAAAATGAATTGTCTGGCTTGCAAAATTACTTATAATGACACATGCTTGGCTTCATTCTAATGAATCCAGACTAGTCTCAAGACTGCGTCCAACAAGTTATTCATTGCACAATTTCAGCTATTTCTTGAGTGGTTGGGGTTGCATATGAAAAAAATGTGTGAAACCAGATCTATGCAATTCTCAGCAAATGGCTGTCTTTTTTTTCTTGGTGAAGATTAAACATTCAATACTTGTGGTGCTAAACATGTCATATGTGAACTCTAGCTTTAAACCTGATTTGTACAGCGTGAGTTTTGGCTGTTATCTGGACTTCTTGTCGATATGTACAATTGCCATTTCATAGCAAGTTTTCTCCTTAGGCAGCCTTATTTTATGAAACATACTTCCAAGAAAACATATTCTTGGAGTCTTTTCCATCGGTCTTGAATATTTGGTAAGCAATTATTTTTGTGCAAAATATTTTTTTTAATTTCTACAGATCTTCAATTATCTTGATACCCTCTTGAAGTGGAGTCACTTTAGCGCCTATTTGCCATTCCATCAACAATTCTTCATCTGATACTGTATACATCAATTGAGCACTTTTGGATAACCTTTGTAATGGGCATGCTTCTGTTTAATGCCCTAATTATTGTGGAACTGATTATTACCTCCTAATTAGCATCCAGTAAATTAGTAAGGTTGAGTTTACACCATCTTTTGACATTCAAATGATTGGCTTCTTTCATATTTTTGTAGTCACTTTGCCGTTGTTTCTTTAATTTATCTGTTTTACTCATAGCAAGTTTCTGTAGAAGTTTCAAGTGGGTCCTTAACGACCATTGACCAACAAGGGTGCAATACATGGCTGGTGTTTTATAATTATGGCTTATGAGGGTCTTGCCTCTTATTGTGCTGTGATATGAGCATGAATCTAGAGTTTTTGGGGGAAAAAATCCAATCTAGATAGCAACAGGAATGACCTTAAATGTCAGCTGGTCTGTTAATTTCTCGTTTTGAGTAAAGCGTGGCCAAGGTGTTTGGCAGGATGATCAGATTTCTACAGTCAAGATAAGAATTCCATTGAAAAGCAATATCAGTTTAGGAGCTGGAATTCCATTAGAACTGTCATACTATTTGGAATTGTATGCATATTCAAAAAGTGCCATGTCAAATTCTATGGGAACAGTTATGCACGTTTTTTATGCTTGTTCAAGTGAAAAACGAATTCATTACACTATACAGATTAACCACCTGTTAGAAATAGTTAAGCACATCCATTTTTCACTGTCAAACCTGAAACTGATTTGAATTTTTTGGCGCACTACTATATTTTCAACGTGGATGAATAGCATTCTCAATTTTTTCAAATTCAAGCATGTCACTATCAAATACTGATTATACATTATGGATCTCTTTGGCAAATTGTTTTCTTATCTCATATGCAACCAATCTGCATGTCTGACTTGTAGCTATTAAATTTGATCATTGTGTTGAATGTTAATCTTCTACACACTTGTGTTACCAGTTCAAGGCCATCTATTTATCACTGTTGCCATAGCTGCAGTAATTTTTGCCATGGGATACTAATATTTGTGTAGGGTGGCAGATAAGTAACAAGAAATATTGTCTTCCAAATTCAGTTGGTTTACATAGTCCCAATTAGTTTGCTTTTTTTATATTTCCAGCAGATTATGAAGCTATATTTTCATTAGACTAAGAAGCAATCTGGTAGGTCAAAAAACCATGATTGGTATGCTTATGCAAAGCTTATGTAGTTTTAATGGTCATTTATGCCAACCAATTATGGTAAATAAAATCTTATTCATCATCTGGAAAATTGTGTCTTATTTTGGAAAGGATGATAATCCTAAGTTTGTTTCCATGCAGTGAAAGGGGAATCTTGTTTGTTGTTGCTTTAAGTGTGCCCTTCTATTTCCTTTGCTACAATTTTTTCATCCATCAGTGACTAATTTGGATTGCTTGTTCCTTATCGGGAGTTATCCTTTCCAATGAAGTTCCATTACTTCTTGGTTGCTCCCTCAGCATCTTTCTTTTCCTATGCCTTTTCTTCTTCATATCTTGAGTGTTTTGGAAGTTCCCATTCTGTATTTACTTTTTTCTGCATTAGGGGAGGTGGAGACTTCAAAATAATTGAAATGACATGAAGATGCTGTCCCATCAAAATTCCAGTTTCATCAGTTTGTGCTAGGAGAGTATGTTATCGCCTAGACTTGGATATATATATTGGTTATACTATATTGGACTTCAGGCATATGATAACATCCCTGAGCAAAAATTGATCTGGTGGAAAATCATGAAGCTTCTTCTGATCCTCTCTACAAAGCAGAAAAAAATGCTTTACTTGCATTCTGTAATCATGTATTTTTTAAAACACTAATCTCGAAATGGATTTTCTTTATGGTCATGTGGCTTATCAAAGACAAGCTTTAGTGGTAAATGGTGTGTTTCCTTCGTTTTCCAGAATATGTATCTGAGATACAAATGGTTGGCTTTTATTTAGATTAATGAACTGGCTTCCATTTACAACTATGAGCCAGTACGTTTAACTAATCATAAATTGCAACAAGGAGAAGTTATTGGTAGAGCTGCCTGCAATTCATACTCTTGTGGCAATTGCTTGAATCATACTACTGGTCTAATACAATTTGTGCCAGTTAATTCATGGACTGAGCTAATTTTTCTGGAAGTCTTTACATTCCAGTGAACTGCCAATTATTGTTTTGAATAGCATTTACCCTTTGGCTTTTCTTTCTTGCTTTCCTTTTTTTTTTTCTGATAGGAAAATGACACAAAGCTTTGTATTCAGTGTAATTCTGTTTTAGTCAAATAACGAGCTTGATTATGGATGTATTTTAGCTCTACTTGGTTCTGATTGTTGATTGTTGATTCTTCTTTGATCAACAGTCCTTGGAAGCTTTCTCTCTGCATTGAACAAATTTATTGCAGACCGCTACTCCTCAAACCACTCATTATCTGAATATTATGTCTATGAGTTCTTTAAGGTATTTCTTCCATCACCTTAGGTTATTCTTTCCTTTCAAAGTTGGTTCATAACCATTAATCTCATTTTCCAAATTGAAAGCATCAGCAAGATTCATTACTGATCAAAGTGTCTTTTGCTATTGATAAACAGATATGGAACTGTTCTCAAGCTGAAGGTAGCATCTGGTGCATGTTGCACACCCATTATGAAGCTTATAGATGCAGATCTTTGTGTTGAACAAATTCTATGTCTTTTTGTGTGGTTGTATTTCTTATAATTCTTACCAAAAATATTGTTGCTTTGCAATGGCAGCTGATATCCGTGTTCATGAATTCTTCAAAACTCCTTACTTTAAAATGGGTATACATCCCATTCCAGGTGCTCAGTACACTCTAAAGAAATTGTCCACATTCTGTAGTCTTTCTGTTGTAACGTAAGTTTTGTATCTTTTCAAGTGATTTTTCTATAAACAATATTGCTGGAATGTATTTAACAGTTCTATATTTTCTAAAAAAGATCACGGCAGAATGCAATAAAAGACCAGACCCTTGACTGGATTGAAAAGCATTATCCTGGAATTTTTCAGGAGATTCACTTTGGGAATCATTTTGCTTTGGATGGTCAATCAAGACCAAAATCTGAGATCTGCAGGTAGCTTCCTATATCTAAGTTTTACATCAACTTTACTTGACTTGGTTTGAACTCTAGGCTTTTTTGTATTGGTTCTGTTCTTTTGCTCCGTTTAATTTATGGCTTGAGTGCCACAGTTGGATCTTTTTGTTTGTTTGGAGTTTTTTCCTTATTTAGTTCTTTTCTTCATTGAACTGATTAAGTATAATGTACCATTGTCACTAGAGATATCAAATCTGAAAATTCAACCTCAACCTGTTTCTGAAAATTTGTTCACTAATATTTTCAATTTTATGGCTGTTTTGATACAGTTGAGATTCAGGATATCTGGTCTAGGGGGTTTGTTGGATTTTGATGCAAGTATATAGTAGAATGCTGCAAGTAATTAACAGGTTATGGAGCATGTCATTCTGGCTGGGGTTAGTTAAATCAACTTTTAAACAGATATCCCAGTGCTATCTGATTTCTGTGCTCTCCTTTCTCATCATAATTACTCTTTATCATGCAACAGGCCATAATACAGCCATCAGGGAAACCATCCTGATCACACCTATACAGCCCCTTAGTCTTTATCTTAGTATCACCTGACTAAATTTTCCAGTTGTTCCTGAATGATGATGGTTAATATTATGACCACGAAGCCTTGATGCAGGTTATGAACGTTTTCTTCTTCATGGCTAGTCTCACACGAACCCTGTCGAAGTATTGTGCTGGACCCTTTGAAAAGGCAAACTTTTGTCACAGTAGGGATTTCCTCAGAATTTTTAGTTTGTGGAGTACTTAAACCTAGGGGGCTGGTTCTTTATCGTCCATTCAATTTGAACAGCCATCTGGTGTTTCTTCATATCACTACAGGCTACATATGGTGGGTAGATAATGTTTATTGAAGACAATTTGTTAAGTTCCTGACTGAGACCCATTTCTTTCTATGCTATTCTAAATAACTCTCCTGGACACTTGTTATATGAAAGTTCAATCTGGTCATTTCCTGGCATGATCACAGATTGTTAAAACTGAACCTTCCTGTGCTCATTAAAATACAAGATAGAGACTATTGCTGAGGAGACAACTTCAGTTTTTTATTTTTGTAATTCAAGCGAAAATGTGGTTCATGTTTTAGATTCATCTCTATAGATGAAAGTGGTAGAAAGTGGTACTTTTGAGGCTGTGCAAGATCTACCTTGTCGTTGCAAATGGAAACTAGAAAGATCGAATTCAATATGTTTTTGGTCATTAATAGTATACATCACAGGAAAAACAAGGTAGCACTTTTTATTTCTAGGATGTTGTCCAGTCACTTATTCAGAATGTGGATGTCGTTTATCTCATTTTCTCTCATAAGATGTAAAATTTAAGCTGGCAACCTCTCCCTTGAACAAGTGGTTTTCTTACACAGTTATTGTTGGATTACAAGATGTTCTTTATTTCAAGAAGAGCGGTCAAATTTTTCTTATTCTCATTTATGAAGACTGTTGTGTCACTTCCTTGAGGAGGTTCCAGTTTAATTCTGGACAAGGCGACAACAAGAGTTTCTATGAATTTATTAAATTGATTTTATTTATATTTTTTGGGAACAAATTTGTTATCTTTCATTGATCTTCTCACTGGAAAGAGTTAATTAGTTAAAGATCTTTCCCTTTCTTTTCCTGCAATTCTTCCCTTTCATGCTTCAAGCATATCTTACCTATGCTGTCATTCTTCCTTGCAGATCATTTGGAGCACAGGTTTTGATTGATGACAACCCAAGATATGCATTAGAGTGCGCTGAGATAGGTATGAAAGTCCTGCTTTTCAACTATGACAACTCATATCCTTGGTGTAAGACCAGCTTGGCAGATTCACATCCACTGGTGACCAAGGTTCATAACTGGCAAGAAGTGGAGCAGCATCTGGTATCATGGGTTGTCTCTTAGTATTGGTAAAGGCAATGGGCAGGTGCAATATTCCGAAATCTTCCAAAAAGTAGCTCTGCCAAGCCATCGGGGTTTGGATTTTCAATGGTGTCATGTTCAAGTGGAAGTTGCTTTCTGGGTGACCCCAAGAGTTGAAAAGGAGCTTCTGTAGGAGAGTACTGCATTTCATCTTACAAAATAATTCTATGCATAGATCGTCAGCTGTCAGTGCTCATAGTCTAGATCTTTTCTGCTATTTTCATTGCTTAACCAAATTAGAGTTAAGTGCTGGCTTTGCAAGTGAAAAATATGTTTTCTGACTAAAATTTGGAAATGGCTTGGAACAATCTTAAATCTCTCTCTTTAGCAGCATATCATATGCCATCAAATGCATGAAAAGAAAAGCCAGCTCCAGCTCCTTGCGCTTGGGTTATGATATATCAGTTTGTGGTCCATGTTGCTTCTTTATACGAATTTACTTCAAGGGACTTTATTACAATGTTAAGCTTTCTGGCTGAATACTATGATGGATTGTTTCCAAATCCAAGAGAAAAAAATCAGGAATTTATTTGAGCCTTTCTTTTAGTAAAGGTTCGTGTTCATGCCTAGGGGTGTGCATTAGGTTAAAACCGAACCGAACTGAACCGAACCGGCCGAACCGAAATTTCCGAAATTTTCAAAAACCAAAACCGAACCGAACAGTAATAAAACCGATCCGAACCGAACCGAAATATTTCGGTTCGGTTATAACCGAATTAGAACCGAATATTTTGCAAAGCCCAAGCCCAAAACCAAGCCCACGCCCAAGCCCACGCTCAAGCTCAAGCTCCAGCCCACGCTCAAGCCCAAGCCCAAGCCCAAGCCCACCTGGAGGCCGATGGAGCGGCCGCCGGCCGAGGGAGGAGAGGAAGGAGGCGGCGGCGGTGTAGTCGAGGTCCGAGTGGTGAAGGTGTCCAGATCACCCACTTCCGCCACCGGGTCGTCTTCTTCAGCTCTTCCAGCAGTACCTCCGCATCCCCACTGCCCTGATGAAGATGCCGTTGCGCGGAAAAGGAAGAAGATGCCGTTGCAGCGTCGCTTTCTCGGAAAAGGTCGTCGTCGTCGTCGTCGTCGAGAAAGGCGGTGGGAACCCAAAAAACTCCGTCGGTGAAACGGTCGTCGTCGTCGTCGTCGTCGTCGTCGTCGGTGAAGCAGAGGAAAATGGGATTAAGAGAAGGGAATGAGAATCGATTTGATTTGGAGAGAAAGAGAGTAGCGAACCGAATAGCTCAAAACCGATTAGACCAAAACCAAAACCAAAACCAAAACCGCAGTATATAGGTATATATATAATTAGGTTCGGTTCGGTTTTTACGGTTTTCGAAAATCAAAAACCGAAACCGAACCGAAATTTAATTTTTTTTTTTTTCAAAACCAAAACCGAACCGAGAACCGAATAACCCGAACCGAATTGGTTATTCGGTTTCGGTCGATCGGTCCGGTTCGGTTAAAACCGAATAGTGCACACCCCTATTCATGCCTACTCATCCTTTGCAAGCATCTATCTTATATGTCAGTTTGCAGAACTGTCCTTTAAGAGATATCAATGATGACAGCATCTCATAATCCAATAACAAATGTTCTTATTATGTCACAATATGCACATCTTTGAGATCACAAGACCGCAAGAAAAATGGAGGCAATGATAACACTAGATCTGGTAAAGATTAATGGCAGAACAAATTTGGATTAGGAGATTTGAGAGAGCTTATCCCATCAACAGATACCACGCAGGTAAGCTTCTGATAAAAGCCATATAGTTGACTCACGGGGTAAGCAGGATTTAAGACACAATAGATATGTTGACTCAAAACGGACGAATCAACTGTACAAAATTTCAAAGTTTTTCAAAGCGCGTGAACTTCCAACCCTATCCATTGCTCAAAATTTGCCAGTAAAATAATCATACTCAAATCAATAGATCAATATCAGGACTTGATGTTTAGGTGCCAGATGGAGAACATTATAAACAATCATCGTCTGACACATCCATATTTTATCATCTTCATCACCAATGTATCTAAAAAGTTATCCTACTTTAAAGGAAAGCATTCCTTGGCTAAATGAAGTGGTGGTAGTGTGACATTGAACTCCTTTAGTATGAAATTCAAGTTGAAAGCATGGGCTCTAGTTTTTTCCCCAAAAAAGTGATTCAGAAGTCTATATCATGTATCATAACTTAACAGATTTTCCAGCAAGCGACGACAAAGAGGACACCCTCGCCGGTGCAGTCGATCTGAACCCGGCCGGAGGAGGGATCAAAAGAAATCACTCGAAGGATGCATGAGAATCTAATGGCCGATGTCGAACGGGCCGGAGGAATCCAGCTGCTTCAAGAGGCCGAGGTAGGTAAGGTAGAGTACGCGGTCCTTTGCGCCGGTCCGGTGATTCTTGGTGTGCTTGCAGAAATATTTGAGTTGATCGAGAGTGCAGCAGCCGAGCATCTGGCCGAGCAGCAGGAAGAGCCAGTTGATCCTCCGCTTCTTTTCCGCCATCACTGGCTTCATGCAACTCGCCTGCCCGCACGACTTGCAGTCGGGAAACTCCGGGCTCAACCATTCCACCGGCGCGCGGTCGTGCATCGTGTGCTTCCTAGCGGCCACGAACATGGCCACCTCCGCGAATTTCTGCCGGAGATCGTAGACCATGGTGTCACGGTGCTCACAGCGCCTGCACTGGAGATCGCCCTCGACCGCCTCAATGCCATGCTCCAAAAGATACTTGAGGCTGTGCACAGTGGCTCGACGATTGGTGGCCCAGGGGAACGGGGCTTCAACAGTAATGAGCTTACCGGCGCGTGGGGTCTGCGTTGGATTGCGTCGTGTGCGGGAACGGGCAGAAGGAGCCTGTGTCTCGGCAGCAAGCACATCAACAGGACCTTGATGATTGTCGAGGAAATGTGTAGGAGGAGGGGGAGGGGGAGGGGGAGGGGAAGATGGTTTTAGTACTGCTGTGGCTGCCGCCACCAATGGCGGCTGCTGGTAGGACGGGAGAGAAAGGGAGAGGGAAAGGTCAAGGGAGAGATCAGAATGAAGTTTGGTGTCATCTCCATTCATTTTCACTGATATGTCTCTTTCTCTCCGGCGAGGGGGGAGGAAGGGTCACGGACAAAGGACAATGGTTATGGTTTCAAATATATTATTAACTGCAAAATAATTTAAATCTTATCAAATGATTTTGAAAGTGGAGATAAATGATTACGAGATAGGAACAAATCACTAATTTCGAGTTGTATTTTATAGGAATTATAATTTTGAATATATGCAAAGGTTACGTACTTACAAGTTTCAAATTATTAGGATAAGAAGGATTTAAATTTGGTCAATGAACTTGGGATATTGAAGATATCAACAAAATATTACTTCGATTTGAAAAAAAAAAATAAAAATCTTAAAAAAAATTAGATTTCTTAATAAGAAATTTAAACTGGATAAAAATAGTAAATGATTTACATTTTATCAAAATTTAAACTGTATAATTCAAATCCTAAACTCTAAACCCTAAACCAGGTGGTCGTAGAAGACCTTTTTGAACTCAGCCACGTGCACGGGCTCCAACGCTACCGCCACTGCCACACCGCCCTCGTCTCCGGGGCTGTTCGCGATGTACGCCAGCCCCGCGAACTGCAGGCAAGCTCTCCCCATGAACGCCGGCCGTCCCCACCCGAAGTCCGCCTCGTATATCGGCAGCCCCTGCCAGCTGATCACCCACAGGTCGCTCTCTGGCATCGCCCACGCCCCCTTCGCCAGCCCCCGCACGTCCTCCTGTACCTCCAGGAAATCCAGCAGCGACCGGATGTGATCGTCATTCAGTCGAACAGTTGCCGTGTTAATCTTCTCCGCCGCGAAATTCAGATGTTTCTCCACTACCTCTTCGACCGTCGCCAGCGTCGACGCCCGGAAGATGGCGTTGCCGAGGTACCCCGCCGGAAGCGGCGGGCGGACGCGAGCCCGCCCGTCCGCCGTCATGTAGAGCCGCGTTTGGCGCGCGGGGTGGAGCGCGCGCGCCTTGCACGCCGTGCGCCAGACGTGAGCGACGACGGCTTTAAAGGTGGACAGCGGCAGGTTGCTGCAGTTCTTGAGGGAGACGAGCTGGGATCTGGAGAGAGTAAGGATCTCAGAGACGAACGGCGGCTTGGTGGTGGCGGAGGGGGGCTTCGGGGCGTACTCGATGTGGTCGGAGGTGACGGTGGGAGGGGAATGTTATTCTCTAAAATTTGAGTGACTTCTAGCAGATCGACTGTGCTTCTGAGACTGTTATTCATTGAAATGTGGGCATGGTTATGTGGTTAAAGAGGGAGGGATTGCAGTTTGCATCTCGTCATTGTGTCAGTGCACTTCAAATTGGTGGTGATTTCATGGCTTTGAATAAGAGTGTTCTGAGCAATAGCTTCTATGGGTTTTGTCACTTGAGCAAGGCTAACGAACGGCAGAGAGTTGATAGGAAGTTTGGTTTTGATGGGGGCAGTGTTTCCAGGAATGGTTTCAATGGTGCATTGAGTTTGAGAAGCTGTTTGGATCATCATGATGGCAGTATGAGAAGGATCGATCAAGAAATTGGGAAGGCTCATGCCATGGCACCACCATATAGCTTGTTGCGTAATTCTGATGTTATTTTGCAGGAGAGTGGGAGCCTAAAATTGGTAAATGGGCATGGAGCAAACAGACGCGGGAATCCACTTGGAGTTTCAGACCTCCCACTGCCTGAGAAAATGGTTGTTGCTGTTGATGTTGACGAAGGTAATATCTCTGACACTTCTGCTTCCATCTTATAAGTAAAATCTTTAGCCGTATAGCAGCTAAAGAAAAGCTATAAATAACAAGATCAAATAATAACAAAAGCCGCACAATTGAAGAATATGAATGACTTACATTCGGAACTATTCTTGCATTTAGTTCTGTATGGTTGGGCACTTGGCTAGAACTCTGGAAACTACTGTTTTTACTTAGTTACCTGGTCTCATGCAATTGGGCTTAGGCAATGAATCTAAGTTGTCTCAATGGTGCTTTATTGACCAGTCAGAAGGCTGCTCAATCCAATTAGTTAATATTTTGAAGTATTAGATAGCCATAAGGTAATTGGATATGTTTATTTTTATTTTTTGATGGAAAAGGCAAGTTGGAAATTTATTCAGGACAGAAAACTAAGTTCTTCAACCAACATGGCAGGCAAAATTTCAGATGGGACTGTCAGTGGAATGGCTGTGTCCAGCCTACAAGCTTCATGTGAAAACAATTATTACTGGGCTAATGATAGAGGCGATCTGACCTGCTTGAAAAAATGAATTGTCTGGCTTGCAAAATTACTTATAATGACACGTGCTTGGTTTCATTCTAATGAATCCAGACTAGTCTCAAGACTGCGTCCAACAAGTTATTCATTGCACAATTTCAGCTATTTCTTGAGTGGTTGGGGTTGCATATGAAAAAAAATGTGTGAAACCAGATCAATGCAATTCTCAGCAAATGGCTGTCTTTTTTTTCTTGGTGAAGATTAAACATTCAATACTTGTGGTGCTAAACATGTCATATGTGAACTCTAGCTTCAGACCTGATTTGTACAGCATGAGTTTTGGCTGTTATCTGGACTTCTTGTCGATATGTACAATTGCCATTTCATAGCAAGTTTTCTCCTCAGGCAGCCTTATTTTATGAAACATACTTCCAAGAAAACATATTCTTGGAGTCTTTTCCATCGGTCTTGAATATTTGGTAAGCAATTATTTTTGTGCAAAATATATATTTTTTAATTTCTACAGATCTTCAATTATCTTGATACCCTCTTGAAATGGAGTCACTTTAGCGCCTATTTGCCATTCCATCAACAATTCTTCATCTGATACTATATACATCAATTGAGCACTTTTGGATAACCTTTGTAATGGGCATGCTTCTGTTTAGTGCCCTAATTATTGTGGAACTGATTATTACCTCCTAATTAGCATCCAGTAAATTAGTAAGGTTGAGTTTACACCATCTTTTGACATTTAAATGATTGGCTTCTTTCATATTTTTGTAGTCACTTTGCCATTGTTTCTTTAATTTATCTGTTTTACTCATAGCAAGTTTCTATAGAAGTTTCAACTGGGTCCTTAACGACCATTGACCAACAAGGGTGCAATACATGGCTGGTGTTTTATAATTATGGCTTATGAGGGTCTTGCCTCTTATTGTGATGTGATATGAGCATGAATCTAGAGTTTTTGGGGGAAAAAATCCAATCTAGATAGCAACAGGAATGACCTTAAATGTCATCTGGTCTGTTAATTTCTTGTTTTGAGTAAAGCATGGCCAAGGTGTTTGGCAGGATGATCAGATTTCTACAGTCAAGATAAGAATTCCATTGAAAAGCAATATCAGTTTAGGAGCTGGAATTCCATTAGAACTGTCATACTATTTGGAATTGTATGCATATTCAAAAAGTGCCATGTCAAATTCTATGGGAACAGTTATGCACGTTTTTTATGCTTGTTCAAGTGAAAAACGAATTCATTAAACTATACAGATTAACCACCTGTTAGAAATATTTAAGCACATCCATTTTTCTCTGTCAAACCTGAAACTGATTTGAATTTTTTAGCACATTACTATATTTTCAATGTGGATGAATAGCATTCTCAATTTTTTCAAATTCAAGCATGTCACTATCAAATACTGATTATACATATGGATCTCTTTGGTAAATTTTGTTTTTATCTCATATGCAACCAATCTGCATGTCTGACTTGTAGCTATTAAATTTGATCATTGTGTTGAATGTTAATCTTCTACACACTTGTGTTACCAGTTCAAGGCCATCTATTTATCACTGTTGCCATAGCTGCAGTAATTTTTGCCATGGGATACTAATATTTGTGTAGGGTGGCATATAAGTAACAAGAAATAGTCTTCCAAATTCAGTTGGTTTACATAGTACCAATTAGTTTGCTTTTTTTTTATATTTCCAGCAGATTATGAAGCTATATTTTCATTAGACTAAGAAGCAATCTGGTAGGTCAAAAAACCATGATTGGTATGCTTATGCAAAGCTTATGTAGTTTTAATGGTCATTTATGCCAACCAATTATGGTAAATAAAATCTTATTCATCATCTGGAAAATTGTGTCTTATTTTGGAAAGGATGATAATCCTAAGTTTGTTTCCATGCAGTGAAAGGGGAATCTTGTTTGTTGTTGCTTTAAGAGTGTGCCCTTCTATTTCCTTTGCTACAATTTTTTCGTCCATCAGTGACTAATTTGGATTGCTTTTTCCTTATTGGGAGTTATCCTCTCCAATGAAGTTCCATTACTTCTTGGTTGCTCCCTCAGCATCTTTCTTTTCCTATGCCTTTTCTTCTTCATATCTTGAGTGTTTTGGAAGTTCCCATTCTGTATTTACTTTTTTCTGCATTAGTGGAGGTGGAGACTTCAAAATAATTGAAATGACATGAAGATGCTGTCCCATCAAAATTCCAGTTTCATCAGTTTGTGCTAGGAGAGTATGTTATTGCCTAGTCTTGGATATATATATTGGTTTTACTATATTGGACTTCAGGCATATGATAACATCCCTGAGCAAAAATTGATCTGGTGGAAAATCATGAAGCTCCTTCTGATCCTCTCTACAAAGCAGAAAAAAATGCTTTACTTGCATTCTGTAATCATGTATTTTTTAAAACACTAATCTTGAAATGGATTTTCTTTATGGTCATGTGGCTTATCAAAGACAAGCTTTAGTGGTAAATGGTGTATTTCCTTCGTTTTCCAGAATATGTATCTGAGATACAAATGGTTGGCTTTTATTTAGATTAATGAACTGGCTTCCATTTACAACTATGAGCCAGTACGTTTAACTAATCATAAATTGCAACAGGGAGAAGTTATTGATAGAGCTGCCTGCAATTCATACTCTTGTGGCAATTGCTTGAATCATAGTACTGGTCTAATACAACTTGTGCCAGTTAATTCATGAACTGAGCTAATTTTTCTTGAAGTCTTTACATTCCAGTGAACTGCCAATTATTGTTTTGAATAGCATTTACCCTTTGGCTTTTCTTTCTCGCTTTCCTTTTTTTTCTGATAGGAAAATGACACAAAGCTTTGTATTCAGTGTAATTCTGTTTTAGTCAAATAACGAGCTTGATTATGGATGTATTTTAGCTCTACTTGGTTCTGATTGTTGATTGTTGATTCTTCTTTGATCAACAGTCCTTGGAAGCTTTCTCTCTGCATTGAACAAATTTATTGCAGACCGCTACTTCTCAAACCACTCATTATCTGAATATTATGTCTATGAGTTCTTTAAGGTATTTCTTCCATCACCTTAGGTTATTCTTTCCTTTCAAAGTTGGTTCATAACCATTAATCTCATTTTCCAAATTGAAAGCATCAGCAAGATTCATTACTGATCAAAGTGTCTTTTGTTATTGATAAACAGATATGGAACTGTTCTCAAGCTGAAGGTAGCATCTGGTTCATGTTGCACACCCATTATGAAGCTTATAGATGCAGATCTTTGTGTTGAACAAATTCTATGTCTTTTTGTGTGGTTGTATTTCTTGTAATTCTTACCCAAAATATTGTTGCTTTGCAATGGCAGCTGATATCCGTGTTCATGAATTCTTCAAAACTCCTTACTTTAAAAAGGGTATACATCCCATTCCAGGTGCTCAGTACACTCTAAAGAAATTGTCCACATTCTGTAGTCTTTCTGTTGTAACGTAAGTTTTGTATCTTTTCAAGTGATTTTTCTATAAACAATATTGCTGGAATGTATTTAACTGTTCTATATTTTCTAAAAAAGATCACGGCAGAATGCAATAAAAGACCAGACCCTTGACTGGATTGAAAAGCATTATCCTGGAATTTTTCAGGAGATTCACTTTGGGAATCATTTTGCTTTGGATGGTCAATCAAGACCAAAATCTGAGATCTGCAGGTAGCTTCCTATATCTAAGTTTTACATCAACTTTACTTGACTTGGTTTGAACTCTAGGCTTTGTTTGTATTGGTTCTGTTCTTTTGCTCTGTTTAATTTGTGGCTTGAGTGCCACAGTTGGATCTTTTTGTTTGTTTGGAGTTTTTTCCTTATTTAGTTCTTTTCTTCATTGAACTGGTTAAGTATAATGAACCATTGTCACAAGAGATATCAAATCTGAAAATTCAACCCCTACCTGTTTCTGAAAATTTGTTCACTAATATTTTCAATTTTATGGCTGTTTTGATACAGTTGAGGTTCAGGATATCTGGTCTAGGAGGTTTGTTGGATTTTGATGCAAGTATATAGTAGAATGCTGCAAGTAATTAACAGGTTATGGAGCATGTAATTCTGGCTGGGGTTAGTGAAATCAACTTTTAAACAGATATCCCTAAAAATCAGGGTTCTGCTTCCACTGCTATCTGATTTCTGTGCTCTCCTTTCTCATCATAATTACTCTTTATCATGCAACAGGCCATAATACAGCCATCAGGGAAACCATCCTGATCACACCTATACAGCCCCTTAGTCTTTATCTTAGTAGCTCCTGACTAAATTTTCCAGTTGTTCCTGAATGATGATGGTTAATATTATGACCACAAAGCCTTGATGCAGGTTATGAACGTTTTCTTCTTCATGGCTAATCTCACACGAACCCTGTCGAAGTATTGTGCTGGACCCTTTGAAAAGGCAAACTTTTGTCACAGTAGGGATTTCCTCAGAATTTTTAGTTTGTGGAGTACTTAAACCTAGGGGGCTGGTTCTTTATCGTTCATTCAATTTGAACAGCCATCTGGTGTTTCTTCATATCACTACAGGCTACATATGGTGGGTAGATAATGTTTATTGAAGACAATTTGTTAAGTTCCTGACTGAGACCCATTTCTTTCTATGCTATTCTAAATAACTCTCCTGGACACTTGTTATATGAAAGTTCAATCTGGTCATTTCCTGGCATGATCACAGATTGTTAAAACTGAACCTCCCTGTGCTCATTAAAATACAAGATAGAGACTATTGCTGAGGAGACAACTTCAGTTTTTTATTTTTATAATTCAAGCGAAAATGTGGTTCATGGTTTAGATTCACCTCTATAGATGAAAGCCGTAGAAAGTTGTACTTTTGAGGCTGTGCAAGATCTACCTTGTCGTTGCAAATGGAAACTAGAAAGATCGAATTCAATATGTTTTTGGTCATTAATAGTATACATCACAGGAAAAACAAGGTAGCACTTTTTATTTCTAGGATGTTGTCCAGTCACTTATTCAGAATGTGGATGTCGTTTATCTCATTTTCTCTCATAAGATGTAAAATTTAAGCTGGCAACCTCTCCCTTGAACAAGTGGTTTTCTTACACAGTTATTGTTGGATTACAAGATGTTCTTTATTTCAAGAAGAGCGGTCAAATTTTTCTTATTCTCATTTATGAAGACTGTTGTGTCACTTCCTTGAGGAGGTTCCAGTTTAATTCTGGACAAGGCGACAACAAGAGTTTCTATGAATTTATTAAATTGATTTTATTTATATTTTTTGGGAACAAATTTGTTATCTTTCATTGATCTTCTCACTGGAAAGAGTTAATTAGTTAAAGATCTTTCCCTTTCTTTTCCTGCAATTCTTCCCTTTCATGCTTCAAGCATATCTTACCTATGCTGTCATTCTTCCTTGCAGATCATTTGGAGCACAGGTTTTGATTGATGACAACCCAAGATATGCATTAGAGTGCGCTGAGATAGGTATGAAAGTCCTGCTTTTCAACTATGACAACTCATATCCTTGGTGTAAGACCAGCTTGGCAGATTCACATCCACTGGTGACCAAGGTTCATAACTGGCAAGAAGTGGAGCAGCATCTGGTATCATGGGTTGTCTCTTAGTATTGGTAAAGGCAATGGGCAGGTGCAATATTCCGAAATCTTCCAAAAAGTAGCTCTGCCAAGCCATCGGGGTTTGGATTTTCAATGGTGTCATGTTCAAGTGGAAGTTGCTTTCTGGGTGACCCCAAGAGTTGAAAAGGAGCTTCTGTAGGAGAGTACTGCATTTCATCTTACAAAATAATTCTATGCATAGATCGTCAGCTGTCAGTGCTCATAGTCTAGATCTTTTCTGCTATTTTCATTGCTTAACCAAATTAGAGTTAAGTGCTGGCTTTGCAAGTGAAAAATATGTTTTCTGACTAAAATTTGGAAATGGCTTGGAACAATCTTAAATCTCTCTCTTTAGCAGCATATCATATGCCATCAAATGCATGAAAAGAAAAGCCAGCTCCAGCTCCTTGCGCTTGGGTTATGATATATCAGTTTGTGGTCCATGTTGCTTCTTTATACGAATTTACTTCAAGGGACTTTATTACAATGTTAAGCTTTCTGGCTGAATACTATGATGGATTGTTTCCAAATCCAAGAGAAAAAAATCAGGAATTTATTTGAGCCTTTCTTTTAGTAAAGGTTCGTGTTCATGCCTACTCATCCTTTGCAAGCATCTATCTTATATGTCAGTTTGCAGAACTGTCCTTTAAGAGATATCAATGATGACAGCATCTCATACTCCAATAACAAATGTTCTTATTATGTCACAATATGCACATCTTTGAGATCACAAGACCGCAAGAAAAATGGAGGCAATGATAACACTAGATCTGGTAAAGATTAATGGCAGAACAAATTTGGATTAGGAGATTTGAGAGAGCTTATCCCATCAACAGATACCACGCAGGTAAGCTTCTGATAAAAGCCATATAGTTGACTCACGGGGTAAGCAGGATTTAAGACACAATAGATATGTTGACTCAAAACGGACGAATCAACTGTACAAAATTTCAAAGTTTTTCAAAGCGTGTGAACTTCCAACCCTATCCATTGCTCATTATCATTCATCAGTCAGCTGAAGCAGGGGCAAGGCCATTACAGCACCAAAGGCTGATACCAGAAGCAATAGAAGCCATGTTGGAGCTTTTTTTGCAGCATTATGAATGACCTGCCGATCTTCACCCGCAACTTTGGCAGGTCCTTCGTGTATTGTTGCTGGTACAGAGTTCCAGCCCTCTGCTATCTGCTGATCTGATACAGACTGCAGTGGTACCCACAGTTGATTGTATACATACTCTGGGAATAGTTTCTTAAAATTTGGGCAGTTCTTGCTGTCAAGCAGATAGAATTAAATCAGTGTTAGTAGCCTCAAAACATAGTCAGAAGAGCCACAGAGGTTAAGAAAAAATATGACAAATATTCTGATGTAATGTAAATACTGTACTCGTCGTATGTGAGAAGTGGTGAGTTCAAATCTTACTTAAAACAAGACTTTAATGATAAATTTCAATTGTCAAAAAACAAAATCTATTAAAATGACACAGCAATATATAAAATAATGCAAACAAGTTCCTATTTCCGTCCATCAAACCAGTAAATTATTTGGTTAATCTCATATTGCAAAAGAAGTCATTTACTTGTCTAGGAAACATTTGGGATCACCATTATTTCTTGTGGGTCTCGGTGCAATCACTGGTTGACAAGATCATGCTTGACTATTGAAAACCATTCATGAATCGCAAGAATTTGCAATAAATTTTTTTTGATATTTCCGTGATCACATGGTATTACAAAATGATCAATTTGGATCGGAAACAAGAACCCAAATGAAGCATGGATTGAGATATCAAATAAAAAAGGTCAAACAATTGAAATATAAATTAACAGGTTTCCGTGTGATTGAAGGAACCTTTTGCAGTTGTATGCAAGTGATCCCTTTGCAAGTTGTAGCTTTCATCATGAGTCCTAATCCTGCCAGTAGTTTGACCATCAACCATCTGGATATGTGAAAAGTAAAAAAAGAAAAAAAAGAGAGAGAGAAAAATACCATATGGACATTATTTTCCTGAAATAAGAAACATGGGGAACTTCTAATGAATTGGAATCACTGGGAACTAAGCCATCACTCTTAAAGGAGAAATTTGCTCAAATTGAATAAATTTTCCAATCAATTGTGATGTAAATAATCTATAGCACCACATGGAAGGATTTGTCCAGAGATCTCAGTGACTGATTTAAATAGCAGGAGTTCAAATAAATGCACAACACTCACCATGAAGGATAGAAGACCTGCAAGGATGCTGCCAGAAAAGCCATACAAGTCAGAAATAGAAATTCCCCACTCATTGAATGATGAAGGAATACATCTCAGCAAAGCAAATTAAAAAGGAGGCCATCTATAGAGAACCCAAGCGAAACTATTCAAGAGAATGACAGGAAGAGTTTCAAGTACAATCCAGTTAATTTGGCAACATTCAAGAACTCATATGGCAGTAGGAAGTAGCAAACAATTATTGTATCCTCGGCAATTTAAAGTAATTTATATTTTGATGGCCTTTCCAGTTCCTAAAATTCCACTGATGTTCCTACCTTTATACTGACCAAATTGGATTCCTGGTTTCAGGATGAACTGAAAAACAAGCATCAAAAACAGTATACCAGATGAACAAGTATATTTAAAACTGAAAAAAGACTTTACAGTCGCTCATGGATAGACATATCTTCTTGTGTGGGGAAAAACGAGCACTGGGAGTTATCATGCTAGCAACAAGAAATAAATTACATGATCATTTGACTTGAAAAACATTAAGATAAAGGTCGGATTTAGCATAAATCCAGTAGTTAACTACCTAATACTTTGGCGGCTTCTATGGATATTCGGGTGGGAATTTAATCTCCCCATAGTAGTAACCACCTTATATTTCCAAAAAACAGAACACCCAGCTCCCAAACATCTCGTTTAAGTAGCCTCTTCAAAGAAAATGTTACTCAGCAGTCTTATGCCTTCATTAAGAAGTTACAGGTACTCAACAGCCACTAACATCATTCTCTTAATAAAGCAAGGGGGATCTTATATTTCTTATAATTCTATGTTTCACACATACACAACTGAAAAAGACATCACATTTAGTTTGTTAGAACAAGAATTTGAATTTTGACATCAAAGTAATCTATTTCTTGTTAACAAGATTGAGAACTAATTTAGAAGGGGTTCTCGCAATGAAACTTCACATTATGGAACCAGTTAGATAAAATCTAACATTGACCACAGATAGCCTACCAAAGAAAATAGCGAAGTAAACAATACAGCGTACTGATCGGCTGTACTCATGCCACTCTAGGATATCACTTGGGGAACCAGTTCCTGAAAACTTGGAAAAGGACTGAAGTTAGCATAGATAATACTTGATCTGGAACAACTTGTTCAGTTCAACGATCTAGATTCAATTTATGGTTCCAAAATCCTAATTAAGGATGCATATGTAGTTTTATAATTATGCTTGACAAAAAAGCCAATTAGTTACTTGGCTTGATATTGTAAATGTTACCCCTTGACTGGATTTAAAAACAACTCATCATCTCTTTCTTCTTTCATATATACCATTAACTGATCCCATCACCTGTTATTTTTACTCCATCATGTCTAAACTTGTGGCTTTTATTACTGAAAGCAATACAATTTTGTGCAAATTAACATAATTAAAACAAGCTGAATATTTCGAAAATAAAGACTTGGTGCAGAAACATCTCATTATTATATTCTCGATAATTTCACTTGTTAATAATATTTAGAATTTTTCTAAATAAAAAATAAAAATAAATATATTTACACTTAAATCTAAATAATTTGGGATGTTAATTTAAATGTTACAAAATAAATAAAAAAAATTTGATATGAGGTTATTTTTTATAAATTTTAAACATAATATGTGAGGAATTATTAAGTCAAACCAAGAACCGAAGCACCGCCCCTCATAGTTTGGCACACGAGCACCTTGGGCACCTCGGACACCAGAACCTAAGTGCATCATGTCACAATTAGATATTTTTTCGTGCTGATCACGGGCAGCTCGGCGTACCTGCGTCTCACAATATATAAAATGTGCACATTAATTGATGAAGCGACTGCTGCCTTCCTCCTCCCTCCTCCCTCCTCCCTCCTATATAATATATATATGTGTACTGTTCGAGTTTGTCCCTACCACGAGCTCCAAAAGAAATGGATGAAATGAATAGGGTTGGTTGGAGAGTCAGAATTGAATGTGGATGGTGGAGTAGAACATGCAACATTTAAGTCATTGCCCGCGTCAAAGGATAATTGGAACGAGAACATGATTAGGTTAGGGGTTCCATCATTAACTTTTCAGATAGAAATTGACCCTAGTCTACTGTAAACGGCGGCCAAAAGTTATTGTGCTGTTAGATACATCTGTCCGTGCAGAATTTCTGGATGCATATGTTCTTCCTGTGTGCTTGAGAAAAGTACCTATCATATCAATGAACCAATGACTCATAAAGCACACCAAAACACAACGCGCTTTCTTTCGATTCCTTTTCTTCTTCTTCTTCTTTTGTTTTAGTATTGGTTAGTAAACTGAAGAAGATCTGTCGGCGGACAAAAGAAAATATATAAATCCAGAACGTGCATAACATGGAGCAATGCTGTGCCGTCTTTTTTCTCTTTGCTGAGAAAGCGACTCAGCTCTACTGACTGTGGAGATTGAGAAGATTGTAGCTGAAGCAAAGCATATTAATGCTGCATGCTAAAAAGCGAGGGAAGGATCTCTCAGACAGGATCATCTATCTATCAGCTGTAAAGCTCTCTTTTCAGAGATTTACAAAAGTTGTAATTAATCAAAGAGAAAGCGAGGGAAAATTAATTAATAGACCACCTCAAATGAGACCGACTGGCAAGCACTGCCATAATCGCTCTATATAAGCCCACCAATTCACTTTCCCGATCGAGTACCGCCACTGCCATTAATACAACAGCGAGAAGAGAGAAAGAAAGAAAGGAGTTCATTTCCTTTTCTTTTTCTTTTTGAAAAATACATGGGAAATAATAATAATAATATGGCACGGCTTCGTCTGATCTCAATCCTCTTCCTTCTCTCTCCGGCGTTCGCGGTGTCTTCTCAGCCCTTCCAACCTGAATGCGCCATTTCGCATTCGCAGTCCTCCTCCCGCAACTCCTCCAACTTCGTCCTACCGTCCGGTTTCGCGTCCACCGTCCGATCCACCATCGACGAGGTCCAGAAGCTCATCTCGTTGCTGTCCCCCTTCACCTCCATTCTGGGCGGCGGCGACCTTCGCTTTACTTCCGCTGTCTCCGACTGCCTCGACCTCCTCGACCTCTCCTCCGACCAGCTATCCCTCTCCCTCCTCCCTTCCAACCCCTCCTCCGGCGGCGCCGCCACCGGCGACCAACGCTCCGACCTCCGCTCCTGGCTCTCCGCCGCGCTGGAGAACCAGGACACGTGCCACGAGAGCCTCTCCGGCACCAGCGGGATCGTTGCCTCTCTCGTCGCCGGCGGGCTCGACGCCGTCTCCTCCCTGGTCTCAACCAGCCTCCGCGAAATCTCCTCGGCCATCCCGGAAGCGGCCTCAAAGTCGTCTAAGGGTCGGCAGCTGGTCGGAGTCCAAAGAGGGACGTTCCCTGGGTGGGTGAGGGCCGTGGACAGTCGACTTCTGCAAGCTGCGGCCGTGAGGCCGGACGCAATGGTGGCGCAGGACGGGAGCGGGAACTACACGACGGTGGGGGACGCAGTGGAGGCGGCGCCAACGGAGAGCGGTAGGAGGTACGTGATATACGTGAAGAAGGGGGTGTACAGGGAGAACGTGGATATCAAGAAGAAGAAGTGGAACTTGATGTTGGTCGGCGACGGCGTCGGCCTCACCGTCATCTCCGGCAACCGGAGCTTCGTCGACGGCTGGACCACTTTCCGATCCGCCACCTTAGGTCAGTACTCACCGCTGCACTTTTTTCCATCTGAATAAATTTTAGGGAGTTATTTGCAATTAAGTCACGGTAAATTTTCTATCAAAAAGAAGCAGACCATTGGATTCTGCTGCCTGCATTAAAATCTTATTAAATTTGAAAAATCGAATTCAAAATGGAAAGAAAAGATCCACGTTTGCCATTGCTGGTCATTAATTTCGAGCCGGGCACAACATGTGACAAAAATCTGCAGCAGAAGCGCAGGACTGAAACAGAAAATTTCCAAAAGCCAAGGATGACGCGTCTTTTTTTTTTTTTTCCATTTACGGGTAGCATATTATTTGAAAATTTAATTTAGGAATACACATACCAGCAAAATTTTTCAGTGCATCTCTCTGGTTTTGTAGACGTATATATACGTATGTTCATGCATTCATGGTCTCATTGATGAACATGCATTCATGGATGAAAGTTACAGCATTCGATGTTGTTGTCTGCAGCCGTGTCCGGCAAGGGTTTCATCGCGCGGGACCTGACGATCGAGAACACGGCGGGGCCGTCGAAGCACCAGGCGGTGGCGCTCCGCTCGGACTCCGACCTGTCGGTGTACTACCGGTGCAGCATCGAGGGGTACCAGGACACCCTGTACGCTCACTCCCTTCGCCAGTTCTACCGCGAGTGCCGCATCTCTGGCACTGTCGACTTCATTTTCGGCAACGCTGCCGCCGTATTCCAAAACTGCCAGGTCCTCGCACGCCGACCCCTCCCGGACCAGAAGAACTCTGTCACTGCCCAGGGACGCAAGGATCCGAACCAGAACACCGGCTTCTCCCTCCAGTTTTGCAACGTCTCGGCCGATGCAGACCTCACCGCCTCTAACAAAACTGCAATGGCTCCCACGTATCTGGGACGGCCGTGGAAGCAGTACTCGAGAACGGTTTTCATGCAGTGCTACCTCGGCCCGGCGATACGCCCGGAGGGCTGGCTGCCGTGGCAGGACGACTTCGCGCTCGCCACACTCTTCTACGGCGAGTACATGAACTATGGCCCTGGGGCCGGGCTGGCCAGCCGCGTCAAGTGGCCGGGGTATCACGCCATCAGCAACTCCTCGCAGGCGGCCAACTTCACGGTCGCACAGTTCATCGACGGCAACCTGTGGCTGCCGTCCACCGGCGTCAAGTACACCGCGGGTCTCATGGTATAGGTTGAGGTCGTGCAGATTGCGGTATGTATAATATATATAACAGCAGTAGCAGCATCGGAGAGGGAGCAAGGGGTCATATACACGACTTTCTATTTTTGTTGACGGACTCGTTCGATATGGGTGCACCGTTTTGCTGAGGATAAATTCTTTACTACCTTGCAGTTGCCGGCCGTGTATTTATGTTGATGATGATAAGTTAATTTGTTAATTGATAAGTTACCGTGGAGGTGTGATCCTTTTATTTTAAATGATGTTAGATCAAATTATCAAAGTCGCGATTCAAGGAAATCAAATATATATAGAGTTTCGAATCAAATCTTTTAAATTAAAAAAAGTTAATACAATTGAGCTCAAAAGAAAAATCACAAACATAAATATTTGAGATAAGAATTCGCCAATATACCAAACCATAGTGGATTTGGTAATTTTGGATAAAATGAGTTTTCCGGGAAGGGTTAATCATGTCTCAAAATTCGATTATAACTAAATTTACTAAATTCCATCCAATGACACCAAGGAATTAACCCCGAAAAATCTAGCATTAATTCCCTCATTCGTGAAAAAAATTAGTGGAGCATTTATCCGAAAGCACGGGGATCCGAGTATGCCAAATCTCCAAGAGTACCGGAAATAATAAAATAACTGAAGAGGTAAAAAAGCAATGCCCAATTTCTGATCATATCTCCATTTCTGAGGGCAAATTTAACTTGAACATCAGAGTGATCACTGCGGAGAGTTCCCGACAGTCTTTTTCATGATTTATTTTTTTGTGTAGATCAAGGGAAGGACGGCTAGCGGATCAAAATTTCAAATAGCCTCTTTGAATCAAAACCGGTGGTAAATCAGACTCCATTAATAGTTGTGCTTTCATTGAGATACTCTCTGCCACGCTTCCTTGTAAATTCAAGAGAATTTTGACGGTCTTCCCACCATGCCTCCTAGAGCACTGTAATTGTTGTCATGGGGCATATGACATTGACATCGGTGGAATCACATAATTCATCCAACAAACCAGATAAGCTAGCCCAACCGATCAATTCGATGGTTCAAATGCCACAATAATGAGCACCCCTTCTCCAAATGGTACTTGAGATACTATCAAAACCTTCTAACTTGGTGAGTCATTAAAAGTTCAAACCTTGACAATAGTGGTTCAGCATATGGCTTAGCTCCTTGAGGTTCAAACACGAACAATGCAGAGACTCAACAACTATAGGGTCAAGTAGTGCCAAGCCTACCGCTTGATTATACTCAATAGCTAGTTTATACTCCAACATCAAATCTATGAGCCACACCAAACCAATGAGACAGAGTCATCACATCATCTCGCATCAAGTCCTGCACAATTTAATGGGCATGTTCACCAAGATCAGTATAATTCCTCGGTTGTAGCTCCTCCTCTTTAATATCATAGCTCAAGAGAATATGATAAATAGGATCTCATATATGATCTAGTCAATGAGATCACGTACTACACACATATTAGTCGAGTCTCAGTTAAAATTGTTCGAGGTATCTAAAAAGAGGTTATTTTACATTCAAGCCGAGGGCTCTTGAGCATCGTTTTGTTCAGAATCCGGATCAGGACCAAAACTAATAAATCACTTTTGTAAATCAATTTTTTTAATCAAAATTAACACTTTAATAATTTAAAGTTCAAAAAATTATTTAATTTTTTATAATAATTTAATTTAATAACAATGTAAAATAAATAATATTAATTTTATAAAAAAAAATAATTTTGAAATGGAGCGAGATCCTCATACAATACTTATTTAATACCCGAGATATTATATTTTACTGTATAATTAAAGTTTCAATAGCCTACAAGATGTATGATTGCACGAAACGTCCGGTAGATCGTAAGGGATACCGTGATGAGTTTTCATTAGTATCATTTCAGTCAGTTTCTAAGGGTATGCCATTGGAGTCTTAGTTGATTACATGTTCAAATAAATATGACCTGCATCTTCTGATTTTTGGGCTAAAATTGGTGACTATCTTCATTTTGTTAGGATGTTATGGGGAGTGTGGAAAAAGAGGTGGCTACATGGAAGTAATTGGCTTCAGCCCCGATGTAAAAGAACAGATTTACAAGGTGGCATCTGTGAATCTTTTTTCGAATATCTCTGGTCAAATCCTTGCAAGTCTAGTTATGAATCCACCAAAGGTGAACTCTCTTTATCGGTTTTTCTTTACTTTCTGGTGCTATTTCTACTATGCTTTGGATGTTTCAAATAACCAGCTGAATACACAGTATGAACTCAGGACTGACGCCTCAAAGGCCTTCAAAACGATACAAGTTGCGTCTCGACTCAAAAATAAAGCTTCAGTGACCATCATCATAACAAAGCTTCCGCTCCATTATAATCAGACACTGAACCAATTACCGAACCTTTCACTTCTTGCCCAGGAGACGAGCCCGGAGCTCAGCTGGATCAATGTCTCCAACCCGGTTCTCGGGGATCCAGTTGCCCGACTTGGGATCCCTCATCCAGAATATCTCCTCCTTCTTCTTCTCCATGGCTCCATCTATATCCAGAATCTTTCTAGCAGAGGCAAGGTGCTCACTCTCCTGCACTTCAACTGCCGCCGCAGCGTAAGATCGTCGACTGCCAACAGAACAAATGGAGTCGTAAACAAAACAAACGAATGAAGGATAGCAACGCCCATTTAGTGTGGTTCTTTTAGGAGACATGGCTTACCTTACGCACCGAAAGCCGCCTCTGAGAAACCTAGACATTGTCTATATGGGATTGAAGGTTGGGATCAAGAGGTGGACACATGTATATATTCACACACAGAAGGGAAAGAAAGAAGGTGGCGGTTTGGGTTCTATATGTTTTTGAGTGACATGATGTTCGGCTAATGCTGCGTGACTGAGATAATCGCGAAATTGTAATGGCCAAGAGTAGTTTCTATATGGAAGTTTGCATCAAGAAGCAGAATCTGTTCATTACTCGAGGAAGATATTCATCAAAGCATTATCAAGTTTTGCTTTTGCAGGCATGTTTCATCTCCATTGCTGTGGGCTGGAGCCTCTGGTCTTGGTCTGACCAGTTTCTGCTAGGGTCCGGACAGTTTTGGATGGGCTCGTACAAAAGCCTGCCATCATATAGACGAAAAGAAACAAACCAGTGGATCAACATCAAACGGCCAACAGGCATTCGGACCAGTACATGAACCTGAATCTCTGTTCCTCATCCTCTGCCAAGGAGCCTTTTCCTAGTGGCACCCATAGAATTGATTCCTTGTTCTCCTCGTTTGGTTCACGGAAATCCGAAGATGAACCATGGAAAAGTTTTTTAAATAGTCATTTTTTTTCTAATGAGTTGAGTTAGTTTTCGGAAAAACTGAAAAAGTTTATACTCATTACGACCATTTTATTTTTAGTAGTAAAAATTGAATGAAATTAATTTTTATACAAACTGGCCTCCATAATAAAATAAAAAATTAATATTCATCAATTAACAAACAATTTAGTATAGTAGAATAGATACATAACATCTACTTGAGTTGCACAATCATAAGATAAGATATTACAAATTTAATAGAGAAAATTAGGTAGCAACTATAAACTAATGACTGAAATCAATCAAAAAATATTTCCATATTTTCTAACACAAATAGTTCTTTGACAGAAAAAAAAAAATGGCATAGGTCACAAGTGAACTGCAATAATATATTTGACACAAATCAATGATCAAAATTAATATTTAATATTTGGTTAAACCAATTAAACATTATTAATCTAACAAAAATAGCAATTCAGATTACTGTCGCATGTCAAAAATCGTCTTGGTGACAAGGCACGCGTAATAAAAGGGTTAGAATTTAGTTATAATTAGTAGGAATACTTTGAACATTTTCTACTATTATCCGATTTAGATAGGCTGAACAATTGAACTACAGTTCAGCTTGATTTTATGCAAATCAAACAATACCTAAAAGTAGTGACAGAAAGAGAAAGAAAAAGAACTCCTTTGATATCTCATTTATTTAGGAGAATACTATGATGTTAGGTGTAGTTAATTGATTTCACATTTGATAATTAAATAAATAGAGTTAAATATAAATAACAAGTAAAATTATATTTTATCAGTTTAAAATTTTAAAATAATTTGATATTTCTTCTATTATATTAACCTAATTTAACACTTTGGATTCTCAACAAGTGACATTAAATGTTTAAATTTAACTTGTGAATTATTAATCAAAAGTATTATATTTTATTTTAGATTAGGTGGTGTTAGCCATTTTGGCCTTCCCTTCTATACTTTTCTCCTTGTAATGATTTTTCAGTGACAATTGCGAAGCAAAATGTGACTTTGAAAGTACGGAATGTGCTCAAGTTTTGAAGTTCCAAAACAAAAAGTTAGGGTTTTTGATAGACAAAACAGAAACGTTGGTGTTGATTCGTGAAACTCCTTTTATATTGACAGACAAAACGTTGGTGTTGATAAACAAAACATAAACATACATGCTCATATTGATTTGGTTGCAGTGGGTTCAAATTTGTAATTTCAGGCAGTAGAACATTTACAGAGCAGTAATGCATTAGCTATCTAAAAGTATGTCTGGCGACAACAACAACAAAATTCAAGATGTTGTCAACTACTAACCATCTATTGCAAGTTGCGCCAAGCGGGACGGAATTATGAGATATTGCACATTCTCCAGAGGATATCCATAACCTGTTCTTTTCCCTACATGAGAGCATAGAATGAGGTAATGCAATTGCCCAACAAGTTTACATCCCAAACCTAAGTTTACTGAAAACTTGTTTAATTAATTCACTGGCTGGATGGATTGACATCACTCTGCACCAGCAAGAATGCAAAATGTGTCCACATTGATCAATCTACCCATCAAAGAGCTGAATGTTTGCTTCACAATATCTTTCTCCCATTCATAAAATTATTCCTTGTCTAACAAAACACATAATCATATATAACTGGTATTATTTCTGTAGGCTTCCCTCAAGCCTCTCTATGGCGGCGCCAACACGACTATTGCTTAACTCCTCCTCAGTTGGATCAGACAAGGGTTTAGAATATGATATCTCTTTATTTGCTTTCTCCATGAGCTTCAGTTGCAACCAACCTGCGAAAAATTTGCCAACACATTAGCCTAATACACATGCATAAGTCATGAAACAGGTGATCGGTTATCTTTGGCATCCAACAGCTGGAAATATATGAAGAATACTAAAAAAGAAAACCAAGCAAATGGCTTTACCCAGAGGAAAACAAATTCCAGCTCCAAGAACAGAACCAAGCAAGACATTCCTAACTCGCCACATCATGGAACCTGGCACTGGAAGAGACAGACTACTGTAAATTGAGAATCAAGATAGCACTACCTCCACTAGCCGTCATACAAAGACATACTACAAATTCACATTGGAAAAGGTCATAGAAACTTGGGAGTGGTCTCCCTAAAGAATCACAAAGAGCAGTAAAATCTAGCCCTTACATTATTGCGTTTACAGCATATTTCAATATTGTGAGTGCTGCTACACATTTGTATTCTAATGCAAAGAAGCCTAAACTGCAGTAAACAATGCATCACGGAATAAAATTGTTTCATCAGCACACAAAAAATAAAGGATGAAGCCAGTGAGGAGATAAGGTTTCTCACAAATAAGACCAAACATGGCTGCAGTAGCAGATCCTGCTCCAGCAACATTGTAAACATCATGCACACCACGTTTATCGGCTAGAAGGTCTTGTAACCCATAAAATACAGCAGTGAACATCCCAAGGCGAATGCCACCAACTAATGATCCACGAGCAACGCGGATGAACCTTTTCTCCATTGCATCCCTCATTATTCTATATTGTTCACGTTTGTCTGGTGTGCTCCCAAGCTTCAGCATCGCTTCTGCATCCTTGCTCTACAAAAACAAACCATTCTTTCAAGCTGGGGAAGGATTATAAGCTCTAGGTCCCAATGTGTCAGATGATGGCACATTTTAATAAGCAGCCATAGAGTTAACAGGCGAGTTTGTACAGGGGACACAATAAAACGATGTAGGCAGTTTGGATGCCCTTGTAGGATACCCCAGTGAAATAAGACTACATGAGTGCATATTTTGGAAGGCAAAATGACATTCTTCATAGGAAAAATAGGTTACAGGAGTGTGAATATTTGAACATGTAATCATTATCTTTTATATAGGAAAAAAATTGGAGATTTTGTGTCCCGTTCTCTGAATCAGACCCAGAATCAAAGGGGATGCAACAAGATTCACACCAAAGAATATGTTGTTATATACGGCATGAAGTTGTTTAACAATGCATACATGGAAGTTAAATCTCAGAACAATAGGAAAAAGGAAAAAAGCGAGAGAAAGATGATTACATGCTCGATGGAATTACATAAGGAAAAAAAAAGGAAATCAGGTGAAGGGAGCAAGAGAACTGACAATAGAAGCAGAAGCCTCCTTACTTCCACCATACAACAAGCCTGCAAAAACACCCATGACGGTGGCAGTTCCCCAGTTGACAGTAGCCGGTGATCTCGGACTTCCCTGGAATTGAATACAAAGGACGATCGGTACAAGACAATCAATGAAGAGACCAACAAGTGAAAAATTAGATACCACGGCGGAAAGCGCCGGCGCCGCCTCCTCCTCTGAATTTTTCGGAGTCGTCATCAGCGATGATCCCGACCAAAAGCTTCACAGAAAGAGTTTTTTTTTAAAAAAGTTTGCATTAAGATCCCAAAAACTATCACTTCTCAACATAATATTTCTCTCCTTTTCTCGAACCTCCCATCTAATCTCGGAGCTTTCACACCAGCCACGATAACCCGAATCTGGGACCAATGGATCTTCAAAATTTTCGCAAAAGAGAGATCGAAGGGGCGGCCAAACGGACCCTGAACCCTAAACCAAGGTTTTAAGTTTCGGCCTACCCCGACCGAAACCCTAAATTTAGTTTTGGTTTAGGGGTTTCCTGTTCATTTTCACCAGCGAGCGCGCGCGGGCGGGCGAGAGCTCGCCGGGCGAGCGCGCGCGGGCGGGAGCTCGGTGATGGTGACGCGGGCTGTAAGAAGAGCGGCGGCGGCGAGGCCGACGAGGCCGGTCCCGGAGCCGAGTTCGAGGAGGCGGAGGGGGCGGGGAAGGGAGGGAAGGAGGAGGGAGGAGGGGGAAGAGTCGAGGAGGGAGACGAGGGAGGTGGCGGCGGGCCAGAGCTGAAAGGAGAGGCCTTGGGCGCGGAGCTGCCGGATCACCGGTGCGCTGCCAGCGGATTTGAGATGGAGCAGCTCCTCGGGCTCCGATGAGGCGTGCTGGTGGTTTTTGGCATCGTCGGGGAGGAGAGAGAGGAGCTGCGCGGAGGCGGCGTCTTCCTCGTCGGAGTCGCTATCCATCTTTGTGGCCGATCGAGGCTTGAGATCCAGGAGGGGGCAAATTTTATTTAGGATTATTAAAAACTAATTAATTAATGTTAACTATTACGATAAGTACCAAGGTCCCATGATCTAGTGGTCAGGACATTGGACTTTGAATCCAGTAACCCGTGCGTGTTCAAATCTCAAATCTCGGTGGGACTTTTGGTGCCAGTTAGATCTGTTGCAGTTTAACCACCCGGCCCAATGCTGTCGCCAACCCAGTTTCGCCCCGCTCATTGGTTTTTATTAAAAACTATTTACGTAAATGAGATTATTCACGTAACTATTTATTATTTAAAAAATTTTAAACATATTATTTTTTTTTTAATTTGAAGTTAAAAAATAAATAAAATTAAATTAAATTCTAATCAAAATATAATTAATAAAAAAAATATTTTGGTTGAAACTAAAATAGAAATAATTTTAATTGAAACACGTTGATTTTTTTTTTCATGTGTATGCGTGCATAATCATTTCACCGAAAACAAAGTTAAAAAAAATTTGTGTCAGTCTCACCCCCATGTGAATCGCTGTTACGAGATCGCGCAGAATTAGTTATTCTGGCTCGTATGTTTATAAATGTTCATCTGTATCGTTCAGATACTAAATTCATAATTACACATCCAAATATTTCAAACTCAACTGATGATAATTATGATAATGATAATAATTAATTATATTACATTATAATTAATAAATTATGTATGTGTCAATTATATTTTAATAATAAATTAAATGTAATTATGTTAATTTTTAACTTTTAATCATATTCATATTATTTCTCATATATTTTTTTATATAATAATATATAAAAAAAGTGGTTAACTATCAAAATTTATTTTAATTAATTAAAATAATATTTAATATTATGGTAAAATTAATTATAAATTCTTTCATAATTTTTAAATTTTTATAAAAAAAATTTCAAATTTTTATTGTATTTTTAATTTAAAGTCAAAATATAATTAAAATATAGTCAAATTCTGGTCAACACATAATTAATAACTAAAAAAATCTTTCGACCGAAACTAAAACCGAAATAGTCAAAATGGCCGAAACATATCGATTTTGCTGAATCCCAAAACTAAATCGAAACCGTAACTATACAACTTGCCCTAAACATTATCGATTTGATATTCAGATGGATTTTTTTTTTTTAATCAACGTTCAAACAATCAAACATATAATTATCAAGTAACAATATACAGTAGTTTGAATGATTAAAAATTCAAAATTATCATTATCAACCTAACAATCAAATATTTGTCAGAAAAAGGTTTATATTAATGTGTTGCGTTTCTTGGAGGTCGAGTGATACTTGTAAAGTTTATTAAGCAACGTATAAGACCTTATCACAAGTATCTGATGTTCACGTACACCAAGCAAACACCTTAGCTTAGCCAAAGATAAAAACTTCAAATTTAGCATCTTCTGTACAAAATGACTATACCATATTTTGATCGATTTTAATGATATTCTCCAACTATATAACTTGCAATTTTAGTTTTTGAGTCCTGCAAATGTAGAAACCAAGAAAAAATTGTTCTTCACATGCAACGATGAGACAACATTCTATAGAAACCAAGAAAAAATCGAACAGAAAATTTAGCACCGGCTTCCAACACAAAAGAATCCAGCATAATCCAGCATGCTTAGATAGTAAAAAAATCGGATCTCACCCCAAAAAATTGAACGAAAAATTTCCAAAAAACCACCGGTCATCATCTCGATCAAATACCTGCTTGGGAGCAAACCGGATCTCGCCGGAAGGAAGGTGATGGCAGGAGACGGAGCGCTTGGCTGCCAGATCTGGTTGGTGGCTGCCGAATCTGCCCCGAAATGAAACTGAATTGGTTGGAGACGGAGAGCTTGGCTGGAGAGAGAGGGAAGATGGCTAAAGACCTCAGCGAAGCTGTTCCCGTAGCCAACGTCTCGAGTCACAGTTGCCAGATCTTGCCGTCAGATCTTGCTAATGAAGCAGGTTTGAGGACAACGGAGCCTGTCGGTGCTCCTCGAAGCTAGAACCAGCGCGGTGGCAGCCTCGTTGGGGATGAACTCGGGAAGGTCGGGGTCGGCCGCTGGGAGACAGTAGTCGAGCACTATGGTTTGGGAATTGAGGAATTCAGTAAGGAATTGTTCAAATTATTCAATTCCGTCCATTGGAATCAAACCCGGATTGAGATTATTATATTATATTTTTATTTAATTTTTAACATTCATTTTAGAATTAAAAAACTATTATCTTCTAATTCTTTTTTTTCTTCGTATATAAAAAATCTGAAACATTCAAACATACATTTTTTTTGTCAACTCTACCAAAAACAAATAAAAGCAAAGGAAAGATAATATTTAAATATTAAAAAATTCTTACGCTAAGCTAAATAAAATCGCCCAAGCTTTTAGTTGACTTCCATTATTATGAAGAGGAAGCAACGCCACTCATGAGCACGGCCTCGCCATAGAATTGGAGAAGCAACAGCTGGATATATTTGGGGCCGTCCTCCTCCACTAGAAGTTGTTTATCTCCATCAACATTGGAGATACATGTGATCTATGGGCATGCCCTTCGCCCATCTCTCGATTCTTCGGATTCTCTAAGTAGTTTTCTTGATTTATGGGGCTTGAAGTCTGAATATCTGGATTCAACAGAGGCTTGGCAGCTTGATGTTTTTTATGGCGTGAATTGAATGTTGTTGGAAGAACCTGGTTCGCTACAGATTTTGGTTCAAAAAATTCTTTGAAATTTTAATTTATTAGACTGATCGATTTTTGATTTGCAAAAAAATTAAATATTATTCTTTTATTTTTGTACAAAATCTCTTTATTTATAGTAAACAAAATCAGTTTGTCCCATTCGAAACTTCTTGATCTTAACAAAATACTCGTTAGATCTTTGTAATGGATTATTGTGAATTCTAAAATTTTCATAATTGTATATAAAATATTTGTTTACCCTCGGAATACTCAACCAGATTGTCCATGAACTGAAATTTTCAAACCTAAGACTCACACCAGCGCGACTCTTAGTAAAATCTACTAAGTTGCATTCAACTCAAGGGTAACCTCAGAATAAGACCTGGTTTTGTGCGTGACTTTGATTTTTTAGCTCGATATGTTGAGTTCAGTATAGCATCATCAAATGTCTTCAATGGAGATCTGGCGGTCCTGGAAGTGTTTTTGTCATTTGATGAATAGAATATGTATTGGCTATATTTGCATGCAATGGGATTCTTGAAGGAGGATTTGTTTCATTGTTTATATCGGATGTGATTCTTGGTCCCAATGGGTTTACTTTCAGTGATCTACGAGTATGCCCTTTCTCCATCTCTCAATTTGTAGATTTGCCTGATCCTTCTGGTTTAGGGTTTTTCTCCTCTTCGACATCACTACTACGGTCAACAAGAACCTGCATGTGAATTTACAGTCTAAATCACATAAACGTAACAAACATAGCATTGAAATAGATCTCCAGTGATGATAATGACTGGCAAGCTCATCATTCCATTCAACAAGAACTGTACGGGAATTTACAGTCAAACACCTAAATGTCACAAACCTAGCATTGAAATAGATCTCCAGTGATGATACTGACTGGCAAGCTCATTGTTCCATCAATTTTTTTTAAAGAAGTTTGTAGTTCCTTCTGGAGATCAAAATCCATGCAACTGCTGATTCAAACGGGATTCATAGGATGGGGAAGGGGCAGCAATACTGAACTTCGAAATTGCTTACTGAAATGTCATGCATACCTTCACTCAACTCCCACAAATCTTGAACTGCAAGTCTGCAACCCATCCTAAAATGTTTTGTATCCTTTTCAAGGTATTGGCATAAAATGCATGCACCATCTCCTTCACATAGTCTAAATTGAAAATAGGCATCTCTTTTGTCTCTGACTGTTTTCATAAACTCAATTTGCAAGAGAACAACTTTCTAATTTTAAAACTAAAGAGGAAATGAAAGATATGCTGATGTTCCTTCCACCTCCCGCATCAAGATTCAAATATTTTAAGTTGCTAAAAGGTTTATAATCTAATTTTGAGGGAATCAAGGTAAAATAATATCTGAAAAGGATTTATCTAGCAAATCATAGAATCATATGTAAATGTTGCTAGGTTTAACAGAGCCAAGCCAAGATGCAGGACTCAGCATGGAGAATGAGGTGTTCAACTCTCTAGGCCAAAGTATGATGCTGTTTTATCCACTTCAGAACAAACTTATTACTCCTCAATCAAAGGTGTCATCTAAAAGTGAGCATGAAACTACAAGTAAACACAACCTACAAGTCACATCCTGTTGGAGTTGATAGGTCATTAAACAGGATTTGTCAGAAGAAACTGATGTGTGACCAAAGGAGGTAAATCCATTGGACATAATTAAACAATGCCAAGGACAATGTTGAAGAACTCACCTCTTCAAGTCAAGAGCTCGTTCCTTGCATGCCTAGTCCCATACTAACTTCACAGTCAGGAAACATTTCATCCAATTTATTGTAGATATCGACTAGAAGAGTGTCAGTAACATAAAGATATTGTGCTGCCAGAGGTGCTGAGCTAATTAAAGTTTGAAGCACTGCCTTCATCAGCAAATAGGATATCTACCTCATCTAAAACAACACTAGAAAAACTAAGGAATTAGCATCAATTTATAGCCACAAACTGAAAATGCTCATCTAATGCAAAATATTGTTGCTAAGCAGATTCCAATTCTGTGCTACACAAATGAAACAAAAAAAAGCCTGTCAGGGTAAGATTTTATTGACATTGGAAAAAATGGTTAAATTTGACCATGTCTCACTTCAGTTTTATGTTTCCCACATAAAAGACTAGGTACGGAAAAACCAATCATTTGGCCAAAATTCACATTGTCCGCCTTAACTTGCATCCTCAGCGGCAGAGTGGTGGATGTATAAGAAATGACAAAAATTTAAAACAGTAGCTTTGTTTTTTTTGCAAAGCAATTGGATGGAAAAGTTTGCATTGGAAAAATTGGATTTCTGTGGCAAAGGATGAAAGCAAAACATCATAATGATAATTAGGTTCTTTTTCTGATGTAATAACACGTAACCTCTTTCCATTCAATGTCTCAGTAATGCATGCGCATCAGCCATTGAGTAATCTGTTGTTAGTGAAAATAACCATTTTTCAGTGACATACTGTGGTTCTTGTATGAATGAAGATGGCAATCTTACCAATATAGGATAAACCGAATGTTCACAATTGTTATTGTGTCACAACAGGAGTTCAAGACAACAGTAAATTCTTTCTGCAATGGGCACAACTAAGTCCACAAATGTGAAGTGTATCATATTGCACCAAAATCAAACTGCATGACAACATTGCATCATACAAAATCTGAAGCACCCTACTCATTATAATTCGCAGATTCAACTACACCAACCCCTCTGTCGATGATGAAGGTAGAAAAACAGAAGGTGAGACAATCTGGATAAGTTTTCACTGAACAATGTTTTAGTTTCAGAGAGACAGATCATTTGTCAAAGAGCAAGCTCATTATGCTTCGGAATACCTGGCCCCGCTTGCCAAGCTGCTCCCTCACAGCCTTCTCGTCGGGCCTAAAACCCTTGGCTTTCATCTCCTCCAGCAGGGCTCTCGCATCATCTAGAGTCAGGTGTTTGATGTAGGCCTCAAACACAGAGATGTAGGTGCTAGCGTTGGGGCGCATGTCCTTGGCCATCATCTCGAGCAGGTATTTCCGCGCCTCGGGGAGCTTTTCATCCCTGGCGAGGCCCTTGATGAGGACGGCGTAGGTGTATGCGTTGGGGGAGACGCCGGAGGCGAGCATGCGGTCGAACGTGCGAACAACTTCCTTGGAATGGTTGCCGGCGTTGGCATAAGCCTCAATGACGGCGGTGTGGGCGACAACGTCAGGCATAGATCCCTTGTCCTTGATGACAGAGAAAAGCTCGAGGGCCTGGTGGGTGAGCCCGTCCTTGGAGAGGGCGTCGAACATCTTGATGGCGGCGTTGGTGAGGCCCTCCGTCCGCATTTTGTGGAAGACCTCCTGCAGGTCGGAAGGGTCGCGGGGCTCCTCGATCATCGGCTTCTTGCTGAAGGGGTCGTAGGGAGGGGGCAGCTTGCTCTTGTCCACCTCCTTGGTCCTGGCGGTCTTCTTGCTATGATTGCCCTCGTCGTCCTCGTCATCGGACCAATCGAAAGAGGCGGTGCTGTTGGTGTTGGATCCGGAGGCAAGGCTGCGGACGACAAGGAATGGCGACGCGTATGGAGGGAAGAGCCGACGATGTGGCCCGAAATGGTCGCGACAGGTGTGGGCAACGAGAACCCGCGGGCGGAAGCGGATCAGAAAGGAGCGAAGGCAAGCGGAGGAGGAAGAGAAAAAGGATTGCGGAATTTTGAGCGCAGCCGCCATGGGCTACCGAAGCAGAAGGGGCGCGATGCGAAGAGATGAGGATCGACTATCCGAGTCTGGAGTCTGGATTGTTCTATTTTGGGAAATACATACTCCAGCTGTAAGCGGTCGGGTTCGTGTTGGATCCAAGGGGTCTTCGCAGCAATACCAATTTATATTTTGAAGGTTCTATATACCCCCACTCCCCATTATGGCAGTAGTGACGGGGAGCGATCCGCCCACGCAAGCCGAAAAAGGCACCTTACAAAGCCATCTGGGACCGAGGCTCGGCAGGAGGAGAGAGCCCGCCCGATGTCAACGGTTGGTCAGCGACTGACCGGCGAATGCCATGTCAGCGATAGGAGGGAGGGATTTGAAGTCCCGGTCACGGGCATTTCCCACACCACAGCGTCGTGATCATCCCTCGGAGCCGCTCCGTGCCAGTGCCGCTTCCGACCAGATCCGCTCCGTGCAGACCAGACCCGTTCCGTGCTGGCCAAATCCACCTAATTCCGGCTAGATTTGTCCTGTGCCTCCCCGTTCTCAAGGGTATTTCGCATTCTTTGCTTTTGCTCTCGGAGAATTTCTGTTAGTATTCTTTCGTCTCCTTCTCGCGTCGTACTAGGCTTTAATTTATGACTCTTCTTTTTTCTAAATTTCAGAGTATGACGTTTTTTTTAATCTTTTTTTGTTTTAATGTGATTGATTATTATTGTTGACGGGAGCTAGTTCGATTTCAATCTATACAATTTACTGAGAACTCAGATTTGTTAGTATATTTTTTTATTGCTCTATTAGAAATATTAAACTGGTCCTACTAGGTTACCGGGTTGCCGAAACTGTTTTGAACCGAGTCTAACACGACCAATGAGATTTTTTGAGTGTCAAACACAGCCCACAAGCTTATCAGTCATGTCGTGTTTGAACTTGTTTTTTCTTAATATGTAAATAAAAATACATAAATAGTAAAAAAAAATTATTAAAAAATTATAGTTTAATTGGTTAAATTTGTTGTTTTTTATTCAAGAGATATGGATTCAAATTTTGGTTAAAAATATTTTTTAAAAAAATTATAAATACCTAAAAAATTTGAAAAACTAAATTTGAAAGAAATTCACGAGCCAAACCAATCCGCGTTTTATATCATGTTCGACCTAATCGTATTGTGAATTGTGTTTGGATTGCGGGTCGTGAGTGGGACACTAGGCACAATCCGACATGTGTTGGGCTAGATTTCTGATCGTGCCAGGCTGACCTATGAACCAATTGCTCATTTTGATATCTCTACGCTTTACACATAAAATAATCATAAAACTCTCCTGGACACTTCGACGCTCAACTTAGGATAGAAATCAATAAGAAAATGAAATTAATAATTGAATATTAATTTTTACCTCTTTCAAAAACTTCTCCATTTATAGAGTAGGAGTCAGATCAGAATCATAACAATCTCAAAATTATAACTTTTATGGAAACTTTCGTAAGGAGATTTATTTTCATGATATTCTCTTTAATAACTAAGGTATTTAAACTCGATAAAATTTTGGCATAGATTTGGATATGTTTTTGTAAATCACATTAAGGCTCATGTAAACTCAGTTAAGAGATTGGTTGGGTTTGTTTGACCTCGATACTTTAGTTCAGCCTTTACCTTTGCTTGACTCGGTTTTGTTCACCCGAATATATCAACAGTGCTTGAGGTTAACCTCGTAGGATACTTTATTTTCTGCTGATCCCATGCCAATAGAGCAGCATTGAGCGTAGCCTGATCAGCTTCTACAGCTGCACGCTATGACTCATGGAACAGAGCAAGTGCTTCTTTTGGTTGGTCATTCTGTTCGTAGCCTGAAATCAATGCATTCCAAGATGCAATACAACGGTTGGGCATTTCATCAAAAACATGCCAGGCAGCTTTGAGATCCTGTGCCTTGGCATACCCAGGAAGCATTGTAGTCCACGAGATGGAATCTCTTTCCTTCATTGCAACGAATATCTGCTTGGTGTCTTCCATACTCCTACATTTGGCATACATGTCAAGCATAGCATTCCTCAGAATCAAGCTCTGATCAATAATACCATTTGTTTCAATGTAGGAATGGATCCACTTCCCAAATTCCAAATCACCTTTCTATGCACAAATAGAAAGAACACCAACCATAGTCACATCATGTGGCCGCACAAGTCGGAGTTGCTCCATTTCTCGAAACAGCTTCAAAGCCTCGTCAGAGCGCCCATCCTACACAAAGGGCGTGATGCTGGAATTCTAGGACAACATTTCTCACGGGAGATTTCCGGAATAGCTGGTAGGAAAGGTCTAATTGACCGCAAGCAGCATACAAGTGAATGAGAGAATTGAGGATGTAGACGTCTGCGTTGAAGGTGGATTTGATGTCCATAGCATGGAGCGCACTGCCCTCCCTCAATGCAGAGAGCTTTGCAGCGACTTTTACGGCAAAAGTGTAGGTGAAGTTGTCAGGAGCATGGGGAACATGACAAAGCATCCGGTGGAACAAAAGAAGGCCCGTGCGTGGGTCAGAGCTGGAAGCATGGGCGCAGATGAGGGTGTTGCAGCAGAAAAGACTTGATTGGGGAATTTGATCGAAAACCCGGAGGGCATAATCAAGGTGTGGGGAGGGGGAGAGCGAGCAGGCGGCTAGGAGAGCATTGGAAGAGTAAGGTTCAGAGAAGAGGCCAAGGCAGAGCAAGGGGGCATGCAGTTGCCAGCTGAGACGAGGTGTGCTCATGGATTTGTGGTCGCACAGAAGGAGAGACAGGGCAGGGTCAGGATGGTTCATGAAGCGTCAAAGGTTTTTGATGCTGATAGTGTTCAGCATTTGAGAAGGATCTGAAACGCGAGGAACAACCTGCATCTGCACTTGCATAGCGATTGATTTTGATACTCAAGAAGAGAGAGACCTGTAAACGGCTGAAGCGTTTTCCCTGTGCGGTCCTTCTCGTCTCCCCTCCCGCAATACACTGAGGGAACTAAGAGAACTAATAAACGGCTCCTTAATTTGATTAAAAGTCACAATTAACTCATTGGTTGTATTAACCCTCAGCCACACTAATTTAGGGCTTATTTTTTCCGTGGTATTTGAAAGTTCTAAACTAGGGCTTATTTTTTTGATATTTAAAAATTTTGATATCAATAAAATCTAGTATTTACTATCTACAACTTTAAAATTTCATTAATTACGGAATTTATTAGTCCTCCAAAATTGATTGGAATTCAATGTCTCAAATTTGAAAAATACGTGATATTATGTGCTAAATTATAAAGTTTATATTTCGATATTATGTTATCTCAAATATTTTTTTTTTATTATTTGATTTCTTATATTTATTTATTTTTTCGATTGATTTCTACAATATTATTTTTTTTAAATTTTTGGAACAAATATTTTATGGTTATTTGTTGAAATTCTTACTAGATTCATTAGTCGATTATCATCCTTGTTTTCATAATAATATTATTTCATGAATTTTTTATTCTAAGTTTAATGAAATTAAATAATTTTAAGTTGACTTGAAATATGCGCTTTTAAGAGTAATTTATACATATTAAAATTTATTGGTTTTGTCATGCTTTATATATCTCTTTTTAAAGGAAATTTTGCTAAATCACTTCAATTTTTGTTCAGTCTACATAAATAAAGGACTATTACTAAATAGTTCATAATTTGAATAGAAAAAGACAAGAAAAGACAAATATAATTTTCACAAATGAACTTGATAAAACATGGGCACAAAACTCTATCCATCTTGTTTGGCTACTAGGCATGTATTTACATGGTAAATCAAGTTCACTTTCATGTGACAATTTAAATTCACTTTCACATGGCTATCCAAGTCCATTTCTACGTGACAAACTAAGTTCACTTTTGTGGTAAATTAAGTCTATTTTTATGTGATAAACTAAGTCCACTTCTTGTGGCAACTTAAGTCTATTTTCATATAGTAATCAAGTTCATTTTTACATGACAATCAAATCGACTATCATGTGGCAACATTAAGTCTATTTTTACATGACAAATTTTTTCTTGAAAAAAGATTATGTTTTCCTTTATGGTAAAAATTATAATGAGAAAAAGCTTATGATAAATGCCAAAAATTATTGTATTAATTTTTATACCATTGAATTATATGTGATTATTTAAACTATGATACTTATTTATTTTACATATTTTTTTATAAATTATATAATTTATACACAATAAAAATATTATCTAATTTTTAAATTAGTATATATAGCTACATGTGATAGTAATTTGTTAAATTTATTAATTAGAATTTTGGTATACTTAATATAATCTATTTATTTATTAATATCATATAAAATAAAATATTAAATAAATCTGAAGTCATGTAATCTCACTACACAAATTCTGTAATGACCATGTCATAAAATTCTAATTAAACAAATATAAAACTTAAAAATTTAATAAAATAAATACATAATTTTAAACTTAAAATTTTGGTATATTTAATATAATCTATTTATTTATTAATATCATATAAAATAAAATATTAAATAAATCTGAAGTCATGTAATCTCACTACACAAATTCTGTAATGACCATGTCATAAAATTCTAATTAAACAAATATAAAACTTATAAAATTTAAAATGCTGGTAGGACGACAGAGAAAGGGAGAGGGATGTTATAATGTCAGGTGTGATAAATTAGTCCCACATCGGATATTGGATAGATAGGGTCCAATATATATAATGAAAAAGGCCCATATCCCATGAGCTTAAGCTTTTGGGATAGTTTGGTGTCCGGCCCACTATATTATTCCGGTTCGACACTCTTTCGACTCCTCCAATAAATGGTATCAGAGCTTCAGGTTCGAAGTTATGCAAACTTTTAAAACCGAAATTACCGTGATGGTGCGATTGAATCGAGTCGCATGTTAGTTTGTCTTAAAAAATCAAAAGAATGAGACAAAAACCTGTTGGTATGGATCACACGGTGGAATTGGTCGAGTAAAAGAGTTCTTAATTAAGAGTGTCAAAATTGATGTGGTTAAATCACACCTGAAGGGAGAGATTGTTATAATGTCAGGTGTGATAAATTAGTCCCACATCGGATATTGGATAGATAGGGTCCAATATATATAGTGAAAAAGACTCATATCCCATGAGCTTAAGCTTTTGGATGGTTTGATGTCTGGCTCACTATATTATTCCGCTTCGACACTCTTTCGGCTCTCCCAATAGAGGGAAAGGTCAAGGGAGAGATCAGGATGAAGTTTGGTGTCATCTCCATTCATCTTCACTGATCTGTCTCTTTCTCTCCGGCGAGGGGGGAGGAAGGGTCACGGACAAAGGGCAATGGTTATGGTTTCAAACACATTATTAACTGTAAAATAGTTTAAATCTTATCAAATGATTTTGAGAGTGGAGATAAATGGTTACGGGATAGGAACAAATCACTAATTTTGAGTTGCATTTTATACGAATTATAATTTTGAATCTATGCAAAGGTTATGTACGCACAAGTTTCAAGTCATTAGGATAAGAAGGATTTAAATTTGGTCAATGAACCTGGGATACTGAAGATATCAACAAAATATTACTTCGGTTTGAAAAAGAAAGATGAAAATCTTAAAAAAAATCAGATTTCTTAACAAGAAATTTAAACCGCATTGGATGAAAATAGCAAATGGTTTACATTTTATCAAAATTTAAACTGCATAATCCAAACCCGCGCTGTCCCAAGTCCTCGTAGAAGACCTTCTTGAACTCAGCCATGTGCACGCGCTCCAACGCTACCGCCACTGCCACACCGCCCTCGTCTCCGGGGCTGTTCGCGATGTACACCAGCCCCGCGAACTGCAGGCAAGCTCTCCCCATGAACGCCGGCCGTCCCCACCCGAAGTCCGCCTCGTATATCGGCAGCCCCTGCCAGCTGATCACCCACAGGTCGCTCTCTGGCATCGCCCACGCCCCCTTCGCCAGCCCCCGCACGTCCTCCTGTACCTCCAGGAAATCCAGCAGCGACCGGATGTGATCGTCATTCAGTCGAACAGTTGCCGTGTTAATCTTCTCCGCCGCGAAATTCAGATGTTTCTCCACTACCTCTTCGACCGTCGCCAGCGTCGACGCCCGGAAGATGGCGTTGCCGAGGTACCCCGCCGGAAGCGGCGGGCGGACGCGAGCCCGCCCGTCCGCCGTCATGTAGAGCCGCGTTTGGCGCGCGGGGTGGAGCGCGCGCGCCTTGCACGCCGTGCGCCAGACGTGAGCGACGACGGCTTTAAAGGTGGACAGCGGCAGGTTGCTGCAGTTCTTGAGGGAGACGAGTTGGGATCTGGAGAGAGTAAGGATCTCAGAGACGAACGGCGGCTTGGTGGTGGCGGAGGGGGGCTTTGGGGCGTACTCGATGTGGTCGGAGGTGACGGTGGGAGGGGAGCGGGCGCGGAGGAGGGAGCGGTCGAGGAAGGGAGGGACGGCAGGGCCGGCGGCGCCGCGAGCGATGTCAGACCAGGAGTTGACAAAGTGGAATGCGCCGAGGCCGTCGGCGGCGGTGTGGTGCACCGCCGCGCCGAGGCACACGCCGCCGCACTTGAAGAAGGTGAGCTGCGAAATCGCCTGATCTGAGACCAAAACTCACAGGTCAACAACTCAAAAATGGCTAGTAGATCCTACCTGAAACATGACCAGGATGCAGGGCGGGCGGCCGGAGGGCGAAGAAGGGACAAGAAGCTGGCGGAGCTCGTCGGAGGGAGCGAAGTCACCGAGATCGTCGAGGGTGGAGTCGGACCGAGTGACGACAAAGAGGACGCCCTCGCCGGTGCAGTCGATCTGAACCCGGCCGGAGGAGGGATCAAAAGAAATCACTCGAAGGATGCATGAGAATCTAATGGCCGACGTCGAACGGGCCGGAGGAATCCAGCTGCTTCAAGAGGCCGAGGTAGGTAAGGTAGAGTACGCGGTCCTTTGCGCCGGTCCGGTGATTCTTGGTGTGCTTGCAGAAATATTTGAGTTGGTCGAGAGTGCAGCAGCCGAGCATCTGGCCGAGCAGCAGGAAGAGCCAGTTGATCCTCCGCTTCTTTTCCGCCATCACTGGCTTCATGCAACTCGCCTGCCCGCACGACTTGCAGCCGGGAAACTCCGGGCTCAACCATTCCACCGGCGCGCGGTCGTGCATCGTGTGCTTCCTAGCGGCCACGAACATGGCCACCTCCGCGAATTTCTGCCGGAGATCGTAGACCATGGTGTCACGGTGCTCACAGCGCCTGCACTGGAGATCGCCCTCGACCGCCTCAATGCCGTGCTCCAAAAGATACTTGAGGCTGTGCACAGTGGCTCGGCGATTGGTGGCCCAGGGGAACGGGGCTTCAACAGTAACGAGCTTACCAGCGTGTGGGGTCTACGTTGGATTGCGTCGTGTGCAGGAACGGGCAGAAGGAGCCTGTGTCTCGGCAGCAAGCACATCAACAGGACCTTGATGATTGTCGAGGAAATGTGTAGGAGGAGGGGGAGGGGGAGGGGGAGGGGAAGATGGTTTCAGCACCGCTGTGGCTGCCGCCGCCAACGACGGCTGCTGGTAGGACGGCAGAGAAAGGGAGAGGGAAAGGTCAAGGGAGAGATCAGGATGAAGTTTGGTGTCATCTCCATTCATCTTCACTGAGTTAATTGTCAAGTTAACTTGTTTGTTCAACTCAACTAATGCTCCAAAGGAATTTTGTGATTGTACTTGGGCCGTAGTTATTTGCCCCCTAGATTGATTCTTGAATGATAATACCCTTACTACTCTTAGATATATTATCAAAAAATTGTTGGAGATATCCTACATCAATAAGAAAAAATAGAGCGAATCTCAATAAAAGTACCAACTATTATGAAATCTCAATTCAGAATTAATCTTAGTCCGAGAGGCTTCTTGAGATTAGACTTGTTAGACCGTTTTTAATAATTTACAAAAGAAAATTGTTAACGAAACTATCGAAAGCTCTTTGCCAATAATAACTCTGACACGTAAGTCAATTGTCGAATAAAAATAAAAAATGAATCCAAAAAACTAGCATTAATTTTTTAACTTAATGAATACTCTCATATTTATAATGTGTAAAAACGATTTGACGCAATATAATTCATTAATCTAAGCTAAAATACCCACCAAATCTTAACTAATTATGACAATCCCCTAATTTCTCAAGTTTGACTATGGAGAATAAAATATCTTTACCACTTAGATTTTTAACTAAATTGTTAGCATATTAAGGCCATCAAGCTATGTAACTCGTCTCAAAACAATCATATGTTGGACCCATTGAGTCGCAATCACTTTTGAAATGGACTCGATTAGAAGCCTCAATCGGCCAATATATAATCACCATTGAAATTGCAAATCCCCTTTTCCACCTTAAATCCACCATTAAGAGATTACTAGTATCTAACAATTCGGGTTCCCAGATCGAATTTGGATCAAATTAAACTTATAATATTATACTAAACGAGTCAATCCGAACTTGATCTATTTATTAAATGAGTCAAATTTTTAAACTCAAAAGATTCGATTTTTAAACTAATAATTTAATTCGATCCAAATTAACCCATTTATTAAATAGATCGAATTCAAATCATAATCCAATTTGATCCAAATTAACTTATTTAATTAAATATGTCATAATTTGAGTCTATATGAATTGATCTAATTTGCTCGAACCAATTTAAATTAACCTAAATAGACATAAATCGATCCAACATATTTAATTAATATTAATAATTGTAAGATATTTTAAATAATTGAAATAATAGCATCATTAAAAATTAATTATAATAAAAATATTTAATTTATAAATAATAATTTTAAAATTTACTAAAATTACTATAAAATAAAAATATTATATAACTTTAATTGCTATATTGATCCGACACAAACTATTTATAATATGATGATTAAATAAATCAATCAAATCATAAAATGAGTGACGTGAATTAAGCCGATTATAACTTGAATTTTTTCGAATCATAATGGAATCGACCCAATTATGACCCAAATTCAATTATAATAAATCCAAATCCGCTTAATTTATATCGGATTCAGATCGGATTAATGAATCAAATCATATATATCCAACTAGTAGACAGTGGAGCAATTGAGAGAAAATCATCATCAGCTGGTCTGCAAAATAGTCGATAAACCCTCATTAAAAGTAAACAAACAAGAAAAAGCACACGATAGGCCTGTTCAGGACAACAACATTTGATGCAACGATGTGTTCTTCTATCAGCAATTATGCATGCGAACTTCGGAGAATTCCATGTATATAACCACCAGCCATTATAAAAGACACGAGTGAAACAACACCAGCTGGAAAGCGAGAACCCATGACAGCCAGAAGTGCAGCAGACAAACCTGAGATACAAACCAAATTTAACCAATATCAAAAGATAAACACTGGATAACTAAAGCAAAAAAATTTAATTCCTTGCCTAAACCCAAAGATGATGCAAAAGCCGGCCTTGTAGGAAGCTGTGTGTGCACATAATACAGTAGCAAGGCTGACAATCCTCCAGCTGCCAGTGACTTCTGGCTGCCACTCTTTAGGTAACCCATAACTCCACCAGCTGCAAGGATATCATCATCCATATTAGCTACATGTCCCTTACAAGGGGAATAAGGGGGATACGTTGATCTAGAGCAAGAAAATTTCACATAGTTGCAAGATAAACATCAATATGTCAACCAAACCAAAAGAACAGATAATTATGAATACAAGACGAACCAAGTACCATAGCATATGACAGTTTCAAGCGTAGAACATTCGTAATGATTGCAACATTTCTGATTTCTGAAGTTTGTTGTAACAAGAAACACAAAATGTCCCATCTTCACACACACTTCTAGATAGTGAAGTAAAATAACAGAAGCAGTCCTGGTAGTTGAAGATGGTAGCAATAACAATACTAGTATAGTCATATGTATACTAGTAGTTTGGTGGCCATAACATTGATAGTAGTTATATAGCATCAAAGGTATCATCCATGGTGGACATAGTGCTGCTGCAGAAATGGCGGGGCAGTGGCAATTGTTATCTACTCAATAGTGGTATATTACAGTACAGTAAGGTTTTGCCCACCAAAACAAAAGGATAATGTTTCATATTTCAGATTACTATAAAGTAGAAATAAGTAACGTTAAATTCAGTGCTAATTCTTCTCCACTGATTGTAGAAAAGTAACTAGTCTTATATAACCGTCGATTGTAATATAGTTACCACCACAATGTACCATTTTTCTGCTATAACTTATAAATATCCACTGATAATAAACGTAGGCAAAATATAATTACTGACAATAACAGTACTATAATTACCAGTCAAAAAATCCTAAACCCTAAACTATAACACTACTATACATAAATCTATTTGCCCTGTTACAATTTACAGCCCCTTTCACACCCTAGATTACTATTTATATTCCTTTTACTGCAACTATTGACTTTCATTTATTTGTTGAGGAATACTGTATGACCCAGCTATTAACAACAATTATACTGGCATTACTACTAAAATCTGATTAGTGATAGTCCTACCAGTATCAGATAATATTAATACTTTAAAATTTGTTAGTTATCAGAATTGGAATATTACTAGTAAAGAAATGTGCAAAGCATGAGATTACAAGCACTAAATGATTATGAACATGAAAAGTTCAAAATAGACCTCCAACAGTACAAAAAATTCATACTGACAACAGAAGTTCAGATGTCATCAAGTAGGTAAACAAAGAAATCTTGCTTCAGTTGGCTCAAGCAGCAAAATTATTGAGCACAGTATGTAACCAAAAATATTTTACAGTACCTCATCCAGCAAGGATTTTGACTCTACATCCTACTATAATTGATAAAACACTCATTTGGTATATAAATTGTCCACAAGAATGATCAACAAAAACGCTTGAATTTAATGACAGAAAAGCATTGAATAGAAAAGCTTTGGAGGGAAGAGTTTTTTTTATTATTATTAATTTTAGCAAAATTCTTTTACAAATAAGACAGCGAGCTATTAGTTATAAGTGATGAGAATCATCTTTTCAAACAGCTATTACCTATTTAGATAAAAAAGGGTAGGCAATTATACCATACCCGAACCAATGAATCTTATAAGAACAAATGCTGCAATGAACACGTAAATCATAAGCACAACACACCCCAAAAATTGGATCATTGCGGTTTGCTTCCAAAATTACAACCTAATTTAGAGATTGGACGGCTCAGCCTATGTTTTGATGACGACGACAATGATCTTATTAGACTACTACACAGATTTTTGGACGGACCCACATGAGAAATAATTCAGGCCCTCACGTCCATCCATAAGCAGTAACCTACCATCTAATGTTAATAATCCAAGAAAGCACTCGCTGCCAATAAGATGCTATTACTAAAATTGCAAACATACATCTATTCCACCATTAAACAAGTCCCGTAGCACCGTCATTTCTAGATCTCATAAATGCAGCTTCTCCGCGATGTAAGGTGGAAATCTGATGCTCTGATTTCGGAACTGTCAACCCTTGATAAAAGCTGATCAGTCTCAATCTTTAAAAACATCTATACCCATGGAGAAATTCGCAGGTGATGTTTGACCATGAAAGTTGAAGCAAGGAAACTGAAAGAGGAAAAGAGAAAGGCTCAAATTTACCCCCGACCAGGGCAGCATAGCCGAGAGTGAACTTTTGGGACATGGACATCCCTCCCATCTCCTTCTCCTCCTCCTCTCGATCGTCCCCTTCCCCTTCCTGCTGACTGTCACCGCCGCCGCCGCCTCCTCCACCACCACCACCTCCGCCGTTATCTTCACCTCCTCCTCCCTCACCTCCTCCGATCTCGATGTCCCCCAACTTGATCTCCTCACCAGCTAGATCGGTCGGGGTAGCAGCGGAGGTGTCCGAGTAGACCGCGGCCAACGATCGGAACGAAACACGGATGATCGGGAAGGAGGGCGACCTTAGCGGCGTGGCGCCAGAGAATCGCCGGAGATAGTAGCAGGTTGGCCGGAGAGAGAGCAAGGAAGTGTAGGGAGCGGAGTGACCCTGAAAGAGAAGAGCGCTGGCCATTTTGACGATGTACTCCTTGACCAACCACTTGATGATCTCGATTCTGGAGTCTTCTTCCCCTGGAGCCTGACCGAGTTCCGGCTGCCCCAGTCAAAAGTCACAATTTCCCAATTAGCCCCTTCCTTTAAAGTTGGATATTTTGCAATTGGCCCCTTGTGAAATGAAGGAGACTTTGGAAATGATGGGTTTGGCGTGTTTAGCGGCAAATGCCAGCATGTCCTTCGTTGTCTCCGTCTTTCTTCCCGCGCCACCTCTACATCAGTGCCAAAGAAAGTTGACCAAATAAAGGAGACGGAAGGACGCACGCCAGTCCGCCTCCCTTCCTCCCCTTTCTTTTTCTTCCCTACTCGTTCATTCTCTCCTCCGTCGTGGCGGCCGTCTTCCGCGGCCGCCGCTGATGTCTTGATTTTACCCCAAAAATTCAATCAAAAGAGGAGGAACAACAAGGAGGATAAACCATATGGATACGTCCGGGGTGATGATGGATAACATTATAGAAAGAGAGAGAGACAAAAGAATCAAGAGGAAGAACAACAACAACAACACCGGCCCCTATCCATATCTGCCTCCTCCCTCGCCGTTGCCGCCAGCCGACAACAACAACAAGGTGGTAGCGTTGGTGGTGGACAAGGAGGAGGAGCCTTGGACACCGAGAAGGAAGAGGACGCTGACGCGACAGCTCTCCATGCGAGAGACCACCCGGGAGGCCAAGTGGGAGATGCGGCGGCGACAGATTCTACTGCAGAGGATGAACTCCACCACAAACCTGACGGACGAGGACATGAGCGAGTTGAGGGGCTCCATCGAGCTCGGCTTCGGCTTCGACGAGGAGAACGGGGGACACAACCTCTGCGAGACTCTCCCCGCCCTCGATCTCTACTTCGCCGTCAACCGCCAGTTCTCCGAGCCCAAGCTCGTGTCCCCGTCCAGCCTTGCCGCCACGCCCAGCCCCGGAAGCCCGCGCCAACACTCCGACGCCTGGACCATCTTCGGCGCCGGGGACGATCCGCAGCATGTAAAGACGAGGCTCCGGCACTGGGCGCAGGCCGTCGCCTGCTCCATCAAGCAATGCCATTAAATGTCAATCTTAAACATTACTGGATGGACCTCAAATCGATCGTCTCTGTCGTTTCTGTGTCTGTACATACACCTCTACTGGACTGTAGCAGTGCTGTATCATCCTCCGGCTCTGGCTCGTCTTCATTTATTAATTCCTCCTATTTTTCATCTCATTCTCCTCATAATCTCTTTCCTCTCTTCTATTTGTTAAAATCAAATATAATGTCATTTGCGTTAGGAGGCAACATGTGTTGTTATCGTATATATATTTCATCATTCATTCATTCTCACGACAAATGCATAATTTAATAAGACAATCTCTTTTTTATAGTGCTGATGCATTGTTTGTTGGACCTATAAACACTGCAATGACATTCTTCCAGAGATTTTAACTTTTAGATAAGCCTTGTTTGTGGGAATGCACTGGAGCTGAATAGAAGTTGGTTGTCATGCGTCTCAGCATAATGTGTCAAAATTGGACAATGTATATTATTTGGTGTTATTAGAACATAAAAATTCTGCAGGGATTGAATAATTCAAATTGTACCAAGTTTTGTAATTTAATTAAACAAAAACGAATCAAACACTCAGATGCGGATTATTCAGAAATAATTCAATAAAACAGGAAATAATATCACTAAAATCTGTATTGGGCAATTTCGGCATTTAAATGTATATTTTTTGAATAAAATTGAGTAATTTTGAATTCATCAATTTCCTAATTTTTATAAAAAATTTGAATTTTGGTCTTTGGTTGAAAAAAAAGAGTAATATTAACTTATAAATAAACAAGAAAATTTGATAAATTTAATATTAAATTTGGTAAATTAATTTAAAAAAATAAATTTTACAAAATGGCCCAAAAATAGACACTTACAGAAATATATTTTAATCAGTAAGGAATTTGTTTGATATAATTTTTTAGTTTTATTTTCAAATATTTTTTATAAACTTCAAATACATGCTTTTAAAAAAAAATTTGAAGCGTTATTTATAAGTAAATAGAAAATTTCAATAAATTTAATATTAAATTTAGTAAATTAATTTGGAAAAATAATAATATTTTTCAAAATGACCCAAAAATGGATGCTTATAGAAATATATTTAAGTTAATTAATAATTTATTTAATATAATTTTTATAAACTTAAAATATATACTTTTACAAAAATTTTGAAGATTTATTTGTAGGTAAATAGAAAATTTTAATAAATTTAATATTAAATTTGGTAAATTAATTTGAAGAAAATAATAAAATTTTACAAAACTATCCAAAAATGAATGGTTATTGAAATATATTTAAATTAATTAGGAATTTATTTAATATAATTTTTTAAATTTATTGTCACATAATTTTTATAAACTTAAAATATAATTAGACATGTAATCAATAAAACTTGATAAGAAAAGTTTGAAATATTTTGACACATAATTAAAAATACATTTAAAATTCTTAAAATTAAAATGTACAAATATAGTCTTTTGATCGACAAGAAGGACAAAAATTTTATATGATAGTACAAAAAAATTTCTTCTTCTAAACTTGTTTTTATTCGGGGGTTCATAAGAATTTTTTATCCTATTCTTGTTTTATATTTTTGTAGACCTCAAGTTGCCTCTATAAAAAAAAAAAAGATAAGATTTATAATAGTTATTTTTAAATCTATTGACTTGATCATGATAAATTGACCATGAGATATAAATACCTGAACATCTCCTATAAAATACAATTTAGCAACGCATTATGATAGTATTTTATAAACATTAGTTGACATGTATACAAACTAAAATAAGGCACACAATCTGCCTTAAATTACAAAATAAATCAGAAGCACATAGTTGATCATCAATAACAACACACAAATAAGACACAAAATTAACCTAAAAAATAATATAAAAAAAGCATATGGTCGATCTTTGATATGGATATACAAGTAAGACATACAATCGACCATTAATAATAACATATAGACGAGGTGCACAATTAGCCTAGAAAAATAGCATAAAACAAGTGTACATAAATGACTTTCAGTTATAATATAAAAATAAAGGTAAATAGTTGGCGTTTAATAAATATAAAACAAAGACAACATAAGTATAAACATAACATGGTCAAAAATAATAAATGCAAATAGGTCCAATAGATAGAATTATCAAATAGTTATAATAAGTTGAGTCTAATAGATAGGATGATCATATAGTCAAGGAGCATTATGTAAAAAATTGTGCATGTATTATAGTACATTTTGATTGTCAAGAAATTCTTATAATCACTCAATTCTAACATCGTCATCTATGTCATTGATGAATATCATACTATCAATCTCACTAACATATAAATGTTTGCATACAAAATTCAAAAAAATAGTGCTAAATTGTTCTCCATTAAATCTCATTAAGGTTACATACAACTATTTTTTTCATAAAATTTTTTTTTGGCTATCTTGATGGTGCATGCAATATCACAAATGCCAAATATCAAATCTTCTATTATAATCTCATCAGCATTGTTCATTTTTTATTTTCATGGCCTCGAGGTATCCCTTAAATGAGAGGCCTACCCCTTACCTTTCATATGACTTATCTCTTTATTCTTGATAGAAAGTCCATTTATTCTCTATTTAAATCCACTAGGAATATTAAAAGGCATTGTTACCTAGAGAAGATTGTTGTTTGGTCTTCTCTCTATCAAGTTCCTTTTCAAAATTCTGAAACATAGATCTAATCATGCTACCAATAGCATTGTCTAACTTACAAATCAAGAGCAACTCATTATACAAGGAAATACTTTTGTTTGTAAATTATTTAACCTCAAAAATTTGTTGCAAGTGTATATTAATAAAATATTAAAAATAATGTGACCTCACAACATGATCTAAACACAATTAAAAAAGTGAAGTTTATTTTTTACTTGTAACTAAAATATCAAGATAAATATGTTTAGTGGTGGTGATCTTCTTCTTGCTCTCAATCCGACCCATCACACTAAGAATTATGAGCCAAACATAGGAGATTTTACAAAACTCAAACAGCTTATTTTTACATGGCAACATCAATAATGAATAATGCTACCTTTTCTGGGAAAATGAAAATAAAGTTGTTCCATATATATTCCTACGAAAATCTACTCAGGTGGCCCTGGTCCCAAATTCCAGAAATTACAATAGTTCAATCACCTGGTATGAGGTTCACTACCCGGCATAACAAAATTCCGTGAATCTCCTGATATGAAGTACCTAATTAAAAATTCCTATCAATCCAAAAGCTTTATATATTAATTACAGACAAGCAAGACTACTCAGGTCGAGCTCTTTGTAATTATTCCAGGACAAGGAAGCATTTTCTCAAGTCGAGTAATAAAAAAAACATAATTAAATGAAGTCTAACAAACGCTAGCATTTTCTCTATGCAACAACACAACTGAGAAGCTCAAGGAACTCTTGTGACTAACTAAAAGCCAAGCTTCCATGGGATCCGGGATCAGCATCTACTCCCTCTTCCACCAAAAATCAAAACTTTTTCCACAAGCACAGTTCCTCATGGAGGTCAGAATGCTGGTTCACAATTAGCAACTATGCTCGCTAATAGGTTCTCTAATCATCAACTGCAACAGAAAACAAAACAAATGAGCTGTGTTGGCCATGTATTTGCAATAAGACCAGCAAACTTTGGACAAAAACTATCAGACTAACTAACCAGTGGCATTTGAATCAAGAATGATCCTAACAGAAAGTTGGTACACTCAGTCTTCAATTTAATTTACAGAAGAACCAATAAGAACAAACACAAAACTAGCTGCAAACTTAACCACATGGTTGTACAACCACTTGCAGAGAAAATTTTGAAAACCAGGAAATACAAGTTTGCTGAATCACTAGATTTTATATTCCTTGTTTTGAAATCAATTCTACTATAACTTACTGGTAGTGGGGTTAACATGTAAAAAGAAGCTGGCAGCGACTATAAGATAGCATAGGACAAGCATTAATCCCTTGAAATAATTTGCTGTGCCTTCCTGAAAAAGGAATATAGCAATCTATTAGAAAAAATGTGAAAGAAAAAAGTCAGAATGCCAAGGCATCAGTAATAGAGAGAAAAGATAAAAGGTTGGACATGACAGATGTCTAATGGAGGGAATAAGATAAGTAGGACATGTCATTTGAGAATTTCAAGATTAGAAAATAACCTGTAGCATAAATGCCACGACCAAGACAGTTATAAAGAGAGTAGCAGTCTCAAACAATTGAAAGTTGAGGTCCATTGGCTTTCCCATTATCCATCCAACAACAACACAGAATGGAATCTGCAATAACAATTACACAACTTAATTTTGAGGCACAGTTGCAAGCTGGGAGAGTTTCATAGTTCACCTAAATAAATTCAACTACTGGTGGGTTCCCTATTTGTGTTCTAATCCCCCTTCCCCCACTTTATTTTTGCTTATTGCCCCATAATTGGGTAGTCACTCTTTATATGGTATGTCAATAGAAGGTAAAGCAACAGGGCAAACAAGAATGGCGCCATTCAACCTGTCCACTCATGAGTGATATACCCAGACAGCTCTTATGACAGCACCTCCTATGTTGCAAATTTCTAGCAAAGCAAATTGGGTGTTGCAATTGGTCTGGCAAGTGCTGTTTGGCATCTAAGAAATAGTCAAGGAGCATGTGATACTGACTCCCAGTGTGAACAGCATTCAGCAGGCCTCAAACCATATTTTTAAGTTAACAATTGTCTATGTCATTCGCTTTCTTATTCCGACCTAGTTTCTCGGTATCTTTGTTGCTGTCAAATTCCTGCTTTGAAAAACAATTATCATTAAGTTGATCTGACCTCCATTATAGATGATAATGAGCTCCTAGGTTGATCAGCTAAATGCCCTCTAAGCGCACAGGGAATTCATTCACAAGAATAGATTTGAGGACTTGAAAATCTATTTATTTAGAAGAGGAACACCTCCTACGATGGGGAGTACTATTACTCTCTTGGATGAACAAAATTCCTGCGCTAAGAGGTATTGAGACAAATTTGTTATTGTATCACCAGTTCAGTTGGATGGATATTTGTACCACCAGTTCAGACAACTATGAGATAATTCTTGAGAATTACCACAAACATTGATATCTGGGTAGATGAGATGAACCAGTTCTGAGAAATGGTCAAATCAGTTACAATAATATGGCAATCAAGTAACATACAAGCTTGTTCTTCATGGCAAACATGATTGCACTGGCATGCTCAGCAGCATTTCTAACAATAGGAAGCAGTATCACACTGATAAAAGCCACTGGGAGGTTCAAGGATTCTGAGGCTCCCTGGAACAGAAACCAGAAAATGCAGAAACACTCCAACAATAATAAGGAAATGAATTTTGATGCAGAAGCTAGATGCACAGAATGAGTACTATGTAGTTACAAACAGTAGTGCATTATCGATGACTAATTATCTGCCGAAGAAAAGAGAAATTAAATTAAAACACATTAAATCAAGTAATGCACAATTCCCTGAAGTTAAGCTATCATATGGAATTAAAAAGAGCAATAAATGGTCGTAAAGAAGTTTAAGGATAAGAAAAAAAAACTCATATTTGCATAAGTATCAACCATGATTGGGATCCTATTTATGAAATAATGGCTGTGGTTAAAGGAGAAAATGTTTTAGATTTGTAATAATCTTGAAGACGCCAGAATAGTAGCACTACCTAGCAAAACTGATGGTTATCAAAATTTAAACTTCAAAGAGGAACAAGAGAGGGTGATGGCATAAAAGAAATTCCCAATGACTCGAACAGAACTCATGATTCATGCAAAGGATACTGATGGGTTATCACAAAAAGAGATGTAGACAAGAGAGCAAGGCAGACACCATAAGAAGCTATTGCTCAGAAAAGGATACGACAGCAGAAATCGAAGTACCAAAATCACTGACAGATCTGCGATCATTTGTCTGAAAATTTGCCAGTAAAATAATCATACTCAAATCAATAGATCAACATCAGGACTTGATGTTTAGGTGCCAGATGGAGAACATTATAAACAATCATCGTCTGACACATCCATATGTTATCATCTTCATCACCAATGTATCTAAAAAGTTATCCTACTTTAAAGGAAAGCATTCCTTGGCTAAATGAAGTGGTGGTAGTGTGACATTGAACTCCTTTAGTATGAAATTCAAGTTGAAAGCATGGGCTCTAGTTTTTTCCCCAAAAAAGTGATTCAGAAGTCTATATCATGTATCATAACTTAACAGATTTTCCAGCAAGCGACGACAAAGAGGACACCCTCGCCGGTGCAGTCGATCTGAACCCGGCCGGAGGAGGGATCAAAAGAAATCACTCGAAGGATGCATGAGAATCTAATGGCCGATGTCGAACGGGCCGGAGGAATCCAGCTGCTTCAAGAGGCCGAGGTAGGTAAGGTAGAGTACGCGGTCCTTTGCGCCGGTCCGGTGATTCTTGGTGTGCTTGCAGAAATATTTGAGTTGATCGAGAGTGCAGCAGCCGAGCATCTGGCCGAGCAGCAGGAAGAGCCAGTTGATCCTCCGCTTCTTTTCCGCCATCACTGGCTTCATGCAACTCGCCTGCCCGCACGACTTGCAGTCGGGAAACTCCGGGCTCAACCATTCCACCGGCGCGCGGTCGTGCATCGTGTGCTTCCTAGCGGCCACGAACATGGCCACCTCCGTGAATTTCTGCCGGAGATCGTAGACCATGGTGTCACGGTGCTCACAGCGCCTGCACTGGAGATCGCCCTCGACCGCCTCAATGCCGTGCTCCAAAAGATACTTGAGGCTGTGCACAGTGGCTCGACGATTGGTGGCCCAGGGGAACGGGGCTTCAACAGTAAGGAGCTTACCGGCGCGTGGGGTCTGCGTTGGATTGCGTCGTGTGCGGGAACGGGCAGAAGGAGCCTGTGTCTCGGCAGCAAGCACATCAACAGGACCTTGATGATTGTCGAGGAAATGTGTAGGAGGAGGGGGAGGGGGAGGGGGAGGGGAAGATGGTTTTAGTACTGCTGTGGCTGCCGCCACCAATGGCGGCTGCTGGTAGGACGGCAGAGAAAGGGAGAGGGAAAGATCAGGATGAAGTTTGGTGTCATCTCCATTCATTTTCACTGATCTGTTTCTTTCTGTCCGGCGAGGGGAGAGGAAGGGTCACGGATAAAGGACAATGGTTATAGTTTCAAATATATTATTAACTGTAAAATAATTTAAATCTTATCAAATGATTTTGAAAGTGGAGATAAATGGTTACGGGATAGGAACAAATCACTAATTTTGAGTTGTATTTTATACGAACTATAATTTTGAATATATGCAAAGGTTATGTACGTACAAGTTTCAAGTTATTAGGATAAGAAGGATTTAAATTTGGTCAATGAACCTGGGATACCGAAGATATCAACAAAATATTACTTCGATTTGAAAAAAAAAAATAAAAATCTTAAAAAAAATTAGATTTCTTAATAAGAAATTTAAACTGCATTGGATAAAAATAGTAAATGATTTACATTTTATCAAAATTTAAACTGTATAATTCAAATCCTAAACCCTAAACCCAGGTCGTCGTAGAAGACCTTTTTGAACTCAGCCATGTGCACGGGCTCCAACGCTACCGCCACTGCCACACCGCCCTCGTCTCCGGGGCTGTTCGCGATGTACGCCAGCCCCGCGAACTGCAGGCAAGCTCTCCCCATGAACGCCGGCCGTCCCCACCCGAAGTCCGCCTCGTATATCGGCAGCCCCTGCCAGCTGATCACCCACAGGTCGCTCTCTGGCATCGCCCACGCCCCCTTCGCCAGCCCCCGCACGTCCTCCTGTACCTCCAGGAAATCCAGCAGCGACCGGATGTGATCGTCATTCAGTCGAACAGTTGCCGTGTTAATCTTCTCCGCCGCGAAATTCAGATGTTTCTCCACTACCTCTTCGACCGTCGCCAGCGTCGACGCCCGGAAGATGGCGTTGCCGAGGTACCCCGCCGGAAGCGGCGGGCGGACGCGAGCCCGCCCGTCCGCCGTCATGTAGAGCCGCGTTTGGCGCGCGGGGTGGAGCGCGCGCGCCTTGCTCGCCGTGCGCCAGACGTGAGCGACGACGGCTTTAAAGGTGGACAGCGGCAGGTTGCTGCAGTTCTTGAGGGAGACGAGCTGGGATCTGGAGAGAGTAAGGATCTCAGAGACGAACGGCGGCTTGGTGGTGGCGGAGGGGGGCTTCGGGGCGTACTCGATGTGGTCGGAGGTGACGGTGGGAGGGGAATGTTATTCTCTAAAATTTGAGTGACTTCTAGCAGATCGACTGTGCTTCTGAGACTGTTATTCATTGAAATGTGGGCATGGTTATGTGGTTAAAGAGGGAGGGATTGCAGTTTGCATCTCGTCATTGTGTCAGTGCACTTCAAATTGGTGGTGATTTCATGGCTTTGAATAAGAGTGTTCTGAGCAATAGCTTCTATGGGTTTTGTCACTTGAGCAAGGCTAACGAACGGCAGAGAGTTGATAGGAAGTTTGGTTTTGATGGGGGCAGTGTTTCCACGAATGGTTTCAATGGTGCATTGAGTTTGAGAAGCTGTTTGGATCATCATGATGGCAGTGCAGTATGAGAAGGATCGATCAAGAAATTGGGAAGGCTCATGCCATGGCACCACCATATAGCTTGTTGCGTAATTCTGATGTTATTTTGCAGGATAGTGGGAGCCTAAAATTGGTAAATGGGCATGGAGCAAACAGACGCGGGAATCCACTTGGAGTTTCAGACCTCCCACTGCCTGAGAAAATGGTTGTTGCTGTTGATGTTGACGAAGGTAATATCTCTGACACTTCTGCTTCCATCTTATAAGTAAAATCTTTAGCCGTATAGCAGCTAAAGAAAAGCTATAAATAACAAGATCAAATAATAACAAAAGCCGCGCAATTGAAGAATATGAATGACTTACATTCGGAACTATTCTTGCATTTAGTTCTGTATGGTTGGGCACTTGGCTAGAACTCTGGAAACTACTGTTTTTACTTAGTTACCTCGTCTCATGCAATTGGGCTTAGGCAATGAATCTAAGTTGTCTCAATGGTGCTTTATTGACCAGTCAGAAGGCTGCTCAATCCAATTAGTTAATATTTTGAAGTATTAGATAGCCATAAGGTAATTGGATATGTTTATTTTTATTTTTTGATGGAAAAGGCAAGTTGGAAATTTATTCAGGACAGAAAACTAAGTTCTTCAACCAACATGGCAGGCAAAATTTCAGATGGGACTGTCAGTGGGATGGCTGTGTCCAGCCTACAAGCTTCATGTGAAAACAATTATTACTGGGCTAATGATAGAGGCGATCTGACCTGCTTGAAAAAATGAATTGTCTGGCTTGCAAAATTACTTATAATGACACGTGCTTGGTTTCATTCTAATGAATCCAGACTAGTCTCAAGACTGCGTCCAACAAGTTATTCATTGCACAATTTCAGCTATTTCTTGAGTGGTTGGGGTTGCATATGAAAAAAAATGTGTGAAACCAGATCAATGCAATTCTCAGCAAATGGCTGTCTTTTTTTTCTTGGTGAAGATTAAACATTCAATACTTGTGGTGCTAAACATGTCATATGTGAACTCTAGCTTCAGACCTGATTTGTACAGCATGAGTTTTGGCTGTTATCTGGACTTCTTGTCGATATGTACAATTGCCATTTCATAGCAAGTTTTCTCCTCAGGCAGCCTTATTTTATGAAACATACTTCCAAGAAAACATATTCTTGGAGTCTTTTCCATCGGTCTTGAATATTTGGTAAGCAATTATTTTTGTGCAAAATATATATTTTTTAATTTCTACAGATCTTCAATTATCTTGATACCCTCTTGAAATGGAGTCACTTTAGCGCCTATTTGCCATTCCATCAACAATTCTTCATCTGATACTATATACATCAATTGAGCACTTTTGGATAACCTTTGTAATGGGCATGCTTCTGTTTAGTGCCCTAATTATTGTGGAACTGATTATTACCTCCTAATTAGCATCCAGTAAATTAGTAAGGTTGAGTTTACACCATCTTTTGACATTTAAATGATTGGCTTCTTTCATATTTTTGTAGTCACTTTGCCATTGTTTCTTTAATTTATCTGTTTTACTCATAGCAAGTTTCTATAGAAGTTTCAACTGGGTCCTTAACGACCATTGACCAACAAGGGTGCAATACATGGCTGGTGTTTTATAATTATGGCTTATGAGGGTCTTGCCTCTTATTGTGATGTGATATGAGCATGAATCTAGAGTTTTTGGGGGAAAAAATCCAATCTAGATAGCAACAGGAATGACCTTAAATGTCATCTGGTCTGTTAATTTATTGTTTTGAGTAAAGCATGGCCAAAGGTGTTTGGCAGGATGATCAGATTTCTACAGTCAAGATAAGAATTCCATTGAAAAGCAATATCAGTTTAGGAGCTGGAATTCCATTAGAACTGTCATACTATTTGGAATTGTATGCATATTCAAAAAGTGCCATGTCAAATTCTATGGGAACAGTTATGCACGTTTTTTATGCTTGTTCAAGTGAAAAACGAATTCATTAAACTATACAGATTAACCACCTGTTAGAAATATTTAAGCACATCCATTTTTCTCTGTCAAACCTGAAACTGATTTGAATTTTTTAGCACATTACTATATTTTCAATGTGGATGAATAGCATTCTCAATTTTTTCAAATTCAAGCATGTCACTATCAAATACTGATTATACATATGGATCTCTTTGGTAAATTTTGTTTTTATCTCATATGCAACCAATCTGCATGTCTGACTTGTAGCTATTAAATTTGATCATTGTGTTGAATGTTAATCTTCTACACACTTGTGTTACCAGTTCAAGGCCATCTATTTATCACTGTTGCCATAGCAGCAGTAATTTTTGCCATGGGATACTAATATTTGTGTAGGGTGGCATATAAGTAACAAGAAATAGTCTTCCAAATTCAGTTGGTTTACATAGTACCAATTAGTTTGCTTTTTTCTTATATTTCCAGCAGATTATGAAGCTATATTTTCATTAGACTAAGAAGCAATCTGGTAGGTCAAGAAACCATGATTGGTATGCTTATGCAAAGCTTATGAAGTTTTAATGGTCATTTATGCCAACCAATTATGGTAAATAAAATCTTATTCATCATCTGGAAAATTGTGTCTTATTTTGGGGTTTAGGGTTTAGGGTTTAGGGTTTTCGGGTTTAGGGTTTTGGGGTTTTGGGGTTTAGGGTTTAGGGTTTAGGGTTTAGGGTTAAGGGTTTAGGGTTAAGGGTTTAGGGTTTTGGGGTTTGGGGTTTAGGGTTTTGGTGTTTTGGGGTTTGGGGTTTAGGGTTTCGGGTTTTGGGGTTTAGGGTTTAGGGTTTAGGGTTTTGGGGTTTGGGGTTTAGGGTTTAGGGTTTAGGGTTAAGGGTTTTAGGGTTTAGGGTTTAGGGGTTAGGGTTTAG
>RXID01015958.1:0-25960 GCA_005019695.1 Trichopus zeylanicus subsp. travancoricus
TGTAGTAGTAGTAGTAGTTGTGGTAGTAGTCATAGTAGCAGTCGCAGTAGTGGTAATAGTAGTAACAGTTGTGGTACTACTAGTAGAAGTAGCAACTGGAGAAGTAGTAGTAGTAGTAGTCAGAGTTGTAGCAGTAACAGTAGTAGTAAGAGTAGTAGTAGTAGTAATATTAGTAATACTAATAGTAGCAATAGGAGCAGTAGTTGTAATAGTTGGAGGAGTAGTAGTAGTTGTAGTAGTGGTGGTGGTGGTGTTGGTAGTAGTTGTAGCAGCAGTAGTGGTAGTAATAGAAGTAGTAGTGATAGTAGTAGTAGTAGGAGAAGTAGTAGTAGTAATAGTAATAGTAGTAGTTGTAGAAGGAGTATTAGGACGAGTAGTAGTAGTGGTTGTAGTAGTAGTAGTATTTGTAATAGTAGTAGTAGTGTAGAAGTAGTTGTAGTATTTGTAATAGAAGTAGTTGTTGTTGTCATTCTTGTTTTTGTTTTTGTTGTAGTAGTACTAGCAGCAGCAGTAGCAGTAGTAGCTGTAGTAGTAGCAGTAATAGTAGTACTAGTAGTCGTAGCTCGAGGAGTAGTAGTAGTATTAGCAGCAGTAGTAGCCTTAGCTATAATAGTAGTAGTACACGTAATAAGAGTAGTAGCAGCAGTAGCATTAACAACAATAGTTGTACTAGTAGTAGTAATAGTAGCTATAGTAGCAGTAGTAGTAGTTGCAGTAGTAGTAGTTGTTTTAGTAGTAGCAGCCCAAGTAGTAGCAGTAGCAGTAATAGTCGCAGTAGTTGTAGTGGTAGTAGTTCTAGTAGTAACTGCAATAGTAGTAGTAGTAGTTTCAGTGGTAGTACCCGTAGTAGTGGTAATTGCAGTAGTAGCAGCACCAATAGTAGCTGTAGTAGTAGTAGTACTAGTAGTAGTAATTGTAGAAGCAATAGTAGAAGTAGTTGCAGTAGTTGCTGTTGTAGTAGTAGTAGTAGTTATTGTAGTAGTAGTAGTAGTAGTAGTATAAGTAGTAGTTGTTGTAGCCGAAGGGGGAGGAGCAGCATTTGTAGTAGTTGTAATAGTAGTAGTAGAAATAGTAGGTGTAGTAGTAGTAGTATTAGCAGTCATGGTGCTAGTAGCGGTAGTAGCAGTTATTGTTGTTATCGGAGTAGTAGTAGGAGTTATTGTTGTTGTTGTAGTAGTAGTAGCATTAGGAGTATTAGAAGTTGTTCTTTTTGTTGTTGTTGTAGTAATAGTAGTCAGAGTAGGAGTAGGAGTAGTAGTAGTAGCAGCAGTAGTAGTAGTAGTTGAAGTAGTAGTAGCAGCAGCAGCAGCAGTAGTAGTAGTTGCAATAGCGGTAGTTGTCACAGTTGTAGCCTTTATCGTACAAGGAGTAGTAGTAGGGGTAGGAGTAGGAGTAGTAGTGGTAATAGTACTACTAGTAGTAGTATTATTGGGAATAGGAGAAGGAGTATTAGTGGTAGTAGTAAGAGGAGTAGTAGTAGTAGTCGCAGCATCAGCAGTAATAGTAATAGTAGCAATAGCCGCAGTAGTAGTAGAAGCAGTAAAACTAGGTGTAGCAGTTGCAGTATTAGTTGCAGTAGTAGTAGTAGGAGTTTCAGTGGTTATAGGCATAGTAATTGATGTTTTAGTAGAAATGGAAGTAGTAATAGTAATAGTAATAGTAGTAGTCGTAGTAGTAGTAGTACTAGTAGTAGTATTCGTAGTAGTAGTAGTAGTAGTAGTAGTAGTAGTAGCAGTAGTAGTAGTAGTGGTTGTAGGAGTTGAAGTAGTAGCAGCAGGGGCGGTCGTAGTAGTAGTTGTAATAGCTGCTAGTTGTTACAGTTTTAGTATTAGTTGTACTAGTAGTAGTAGTAGAAGTAGTAATAGTAGTAATAGCATCAGCAGCAATAGTAGTAGTAGTAGTAGCAGTAGCCGCAGCAATAGCAGTAGTAGTAGAAGCAGTAGAAGTAGGTGTAGTAGTTATACTATTAGTAGTAGTAGTAGTAGTTGGTGTAGTAGTTGCTGTAGGAGTAGTAGTTGTAGTTGTAGTAGTAATAGCAATAGTAGTTGTAGTAGTCATAATTGTCATAGTAGTGGTAGTAGTAGTAGCAATAGTAGTGGTAGTTGCAGTAGTAGTAGTAATAGTTGTAGGACTAGAAGTAGTAGTAGGAGGAGTTGAAGAAGTAGGAGCAGAAGTAGTAGTTGTTGTAGTAGTTGTAGAAGTAGTAGTAGCAGCAGCAACAGCAGTGGTAGAAGGAGTAATCAGAGTAGTAGCAGTAGTAGTAGCAGTAGAGTTAGTAGTAGTAGTTCTTGTTGTTCTTGTAGTGGTTGTAGTACAAGTATTAGTGGTAGTAGTTGTTATAGTAGTAGCAATTGTAGTAAGAGTAGTAGTTGTGGTAGCAGCAGTAGTAGTAGTAGTAGCAGTAGGAGCCGCAATAATAGTAGCAGCAGCAGTAGCAGTAGTAGAAGTAATAGTAATAGTACAAGTAGTAGCTAGAACAGCAGTTGTAGTAGAAGCAATAGTTGTAGTTGTACTAGTTGTTGTATTAGTAGTAGTAGTAGTACTAGTAGTAGGAGTAGCATTAGCTATAGGAGTAGTAGTTGCAACATTAGTAGTAGTTATTGTAATAGTAGTAGTTATAGTAATAGTAGTAGCAGCAGTAGTAGTAGTACTAGTAGTAGTAGTAGTAGTAGTAGTAGAATAGGTAGAAGTAGTAGTAACAGTATTAGTAGTACTAGTACTGATACTACTAGTAGTATTTGTAGTAGTAGCAGTTGTAATAGTAGTTGTAGTATCAGTAGTGGTAGTAGTAGTTGTTGTAGAAGTAGCAGCTGCAACTGCAGTAGTAGTTAGTAGCAGCAGTAGTTGTAGTTGTTGTTTGTTGTGGCCATAGTAGTAGTAGTTGTTGTTGTTGTGTTAGTAGTAGAAGTAATAATAGTAGTTGTCATTGGCATAGTAGTAGTTGTCACAGTTGTACTGGTAGTAGCAGTTATAGTAATAGTAATAGTATTGGTACTACTACAGCAACTACTACTGCTGTTGCTTATGCTACAGTTTTTGCTATTATTACTATCTCTGCTACAACTACTTCTACTGTTGCTTTCCTGTTGCTGCTACTAATACGGCTATAATGACTACTGCTGCTTTTGCTGCTGCTACTACTAGTACTATTGAGACGGCAACTACTACTACTACCACTACTGTTGCTACTACTATTGCTTCTACTGCTACAAATGCTATGACTACCGCTTCTGCTGCTACTACTACTATTACTACTTAGACTGCAACTACTATGACTACCACTATTGTTGCTACTGTTGTTGCTACTATTGCTGCTAATACTACTACTCCTTCTGCTTCTCCTACTAATACTACTACTGCAACTTCTACTATTGCTACTACTACTGCAACTACTACTACTATAGTTTCTACTACTACTGCTACTACTACTACTACAACAATTACTACAACTACTATTACTACTACTATTACTACTACTACAACTGCTACAACTACTATTGCAACTAATGCTACTACTACTACTACTAGTACAACTAATAGTACTAGTAGTACTGCTATTGCTATCGCTAATACCCTTACCACTACTTTTCCTACAACCACTTCAACTGCAAATACCACTGCTACAGCTGCTACTGATACTACTACTGCTACTACTCTTGCTACGACTACTGCTGCTGCTAATAATACTAGTACTATTACCACTACTACTACTACTGTCACCACAACTACTGCTACTGCTGCTACTAATACCGCTTCTACTACCACTATTGTTACTACTAATACTACTATTGCTACTAATACTGCTTCTACGACAACAACTACTACTACTGCAGCTGCTGCTACAACTACTACTACTACTGTAGCTACTACTACTACTGCTGCTATTTTCGCTACTAATAATACTACAACTGCTGTTGTTGCTACTGTTGTTGCCACTGCTACAACTACTACTGCAACTGCAGGTACTAGTACTACTACTATAACAACCACTAGTACTACTGCTACTGCTACTGCCACTACTACAATTACTGTTATTATTACTGCTACTACTACTGCTACTACTACTTCTACTACTGCTACTACTACACTTATACTACTACTACTTCTACTGGTGCTATTTCTATTACAAGTCCTGTTACTGTTACTACCACTACTACTATTAGTAACACTAATATTACCACAACTACTACTATTACTATTGCTACTACTAATAAAGCTAATATTGCTATGCCAACCACTACTACTACTACTACTACTACTACTACTATTAATACTATTACTACTACTACTACTACTACTATTGCTCCTACTACTGCTACTACTACTACAACTTCTACTATCACTGCTACTGCTACTGCTACTTCTATTCCTACATTTACTACTACTACTGCTACTGCTGCAATTCCTATTACTACTAAGACTATTACTACTACTACTACTAATACTACTACCATTGCTAGTACTGCTACTACTTCTACCCCAACAACTACTACTACTGATGCTACTGCTACTTCTACTACTACTAGCACTATTGCTACTGCTGCGACTACTACTACAACTGCTACTAATGCTACAATAATAATAACAACAACAACAACTACCCCTACTACTAGTGCTAGTACTATTCCAACTAATACTATAACTACTGCTACTACTACTACTTCTGCTTCTACTTCTACTTGTACTACTATGACTACTACGACTACTACTACTACTACTACTACTATTACAATAGCTACTCCTACTTTTGTTACTACTACTACCCTACTACTACTGCTATTACTACTACTAGTACAACTACTCCAACAACTTCTTCTACAACTACTACTATTATCACTAATACTACTCCCACTACTGCTACTTCTACTACTGCTACTTCTACCACCGCTACTGCTACTACTCCTACTACTACTACTATTACTACAAGTACAACTACCAATACTAATACTATGACAACAACTACTACTACTCCTATGCCAACTCCAACTACTACTCCTATTGCTACTACAACTACGAGTACCACTACTCCTAATACTACCAATACTATGCCTACTACTACTACTACTACTACTACTACTACTACTACTACTATTACTGAAACCACTACTAGTACAACTTCTAATACTACTCCAACTCCTACACCTACTCCTGCTACTACTACTACTCCTCCTCCTACTGCTGCTACTACAACTGCTACTCCTACTCCTTCAACTACTTCTATGACTACTCTTACTCCGACTCCTACTACTACAACTACAACTAACAATAGTAATACTACTACTGCTGATGCTGCAACTATTACCACCACCACTACTACTTTTATTGCCACTACTCCTCCTACCACTACTTATACTAGTACTATGACTACTACTCCTACTACTATTACTACGAGTACTACTACTGCTGCTACCACAACAACCACTACTAGTAGTACTACTATGATAGCTACTACTGCGACTTCTTCTACTATCGCAACTACTACTCCTGCTCCTACTCCAACACCAACTGCTACTTCTACTACTAGTACCACTACTCAAACTACTACAACCCCTAATTCTACTCCTATACCGACTCTTACTACTATAATAACTATTGCCACTACTACCCCTACTACTACAGCTACTGCTGCTACAACCGCTACTACTACTACTACTACAACTACTACTACTACTATGGCTATTGCTGCAACTACTACTACTACTACTACTACTACTACAACTACCTCTACTACAACTCCTCCCATGACTACAATTCCTACTCCTACTCCTGCTACTACTACTAATAGTCTTACCCCTACTACCACTACAACAACTCCAACTCATACTACTGCAACTACAACAAATGCTATGTCAACAAGTCCAACAACTACTACTCCTACTTGTACTGCTGCAACTACAACAAATGCTATGTCAACGACTCCAACTACTACTACTACTCCTACTATTCCTACATCAAATAGTACCGATACTACTCCGACTACTACTACTACTACTATTACTACTACTGCTACTACTACTACTACTAATACTTCTACTACTACTCCTAGTCCAACTCCAACTCTTGCTGCTACTACTACTACTCCTCCTCCTACTACTGCTACAACTGCTCCTACTCCTACAATTGCTATTGCTATTACTGCTACTATGATAACTACTACTACTTCTATGACTACTTGTACACCAACCCCTACTACTACTACTATAGAAAACAATAGTACTACTACTACCACTGATGCTGCTACTATTAGTGCTACTATTACTACTACTATCACCACTACTCCTCCTCCTACTTCTACTACTACTACTACTACTACTACAACTACAAGCACTACTGCTACTACTACTACTACTAATCCTACCACTACTAGTGCTACTACAGCTACTACTCCTACTATTGCTATAACTACTCCTACTCCTAATCATGCAACTGCTACTACAACTACTACTATAGCTACTACTACTATTGCTGTAGCAACTACTATTACTACTATTAATACTACTACTACTACTACTACTATTACTACAGCTAATGTTACCTCTACTATTTCGCACCCCACTACTACTACTACTGCTACTGCTACTGCTACTGCTAATGCTACTGCTACTCCTACTACAATAGCTACTACTTCTACTACTACTACCACTACCACTACCACTACTACTACTACTCCTGCTACTAATGCTATTATGATAATAACTACTACTACAACTAATACGGCTACCACCACTACTACTCCAACTAATGCTATGATTGCTACTATAACTACTGCTACTCCTATTACAACTACTCCAACTACTACCCTAATTACTACCACCACTACTACTACTACAACTACAAAAACTACTACTTCTACTTCTAGTACAACTGATACTACTACTGCTGCTGCTACTACTACTTCTACTTCTAGCAGAACTGCAACTACTACTACTCCTCCTTCTACTATTACTACTACTACTATTACTACAACTAGTCCTACTCCTAATTCTACTACTACTACTACTACTACTACTATTACCACTACTGATACTACTACTACTCTAACTCCTACTACTATTACTACTACTACAACTACAACAACTACAACTATTCTGGCTCCTAATCCTAGTACTGCTACTTCAACTCCGACTACTGCTACTGCTGCTACCACTACTACCCCTAATCCAATAACTACCACTCCAGTTATTACTACTACTACTACTACTACTATGACTACTAGTACTATTACTCGTACTTCTACAAATACTACCACTACTTCAACTATAACTAATCCTACAATTAGTCCCAGTCCTAAACCTACTAGTATAACTACTACTACTTCTCCTACTAGTACTACTATAACTATTACTGCTATTACCACTGCTACTACTACTCTTTCTACAATTGCTACTATAACTATTCTAACTTCTACTCCAACCCGCACCACTTCTACTACCCCTAACTCTCCTACTACTACTACTGCTGTTGCTGTAACTTCTATTACTACTACTATTGCTACTACTCCTACTCTACTACTTCTACTACTACGACTACTTCTGCTACTATTGCTACTACTACTACTACAGCCACTACAACTTCTACGCCTACCACTACTACTCTACCATGACTACCACTAATGCTGCTATTACTCCTACTCCAACTACTTCAGCAATTACAACTCCTACTATGCCTACTAGTACGACAACAACAACTATTACTACTATTAGTATGAGTGTAACTAATATTATTACTACAACTACTACTACCACTACTTCTATTATTACAACTGCTAGTCCTACTACAACTACTAGTATAACTACTACTACAGCTGTTGCTGCTATTGCTGCCGCTGCAGCTGCTGCTACTACTACTACTACTCCTTCTATTGCTACAACGACTACAACAACAACAATAATAGCTACTACTTCTACTAAAACTCCTACTACTTCTTCTGCTACTAACACTACTACTACTCGTACTACTACTACTACTACTACTACTACTACTACTACTACTACTACTACTACTACTACTACAATTATGACTACAACTCACACTATTACTCCAAGTGCAACTACTACTACTACTCCTGCCACTACTGCTGCTGTTGCTGTAGTTGCTGTGGCAACTGTAGCTACTACTACTACTACTTGTGCTACTACTACCGCTGCTACTGCTACTGCTGATACTACATCTACTACTATGACTACTACTACAACAACTACTACTTCAACTACTACTAATACTACTACAACTAGAAAAAGTACTACTGCTACTACAACAACTACAACTACTACTCCTACTACTACTACCACTCCTAAAACTATTACTCCTACAACTACTACTACAACTACTATTGCTATTACTACTACTGCTACTGCTGCTACTACCACTACTAGTACTACTATTACCACTACAACTACTACTGCTACTACTCCTATTGCAACTACTACTAATATAACTACAACAATAACTACTACAATTTCTAGAACTCCTACTATAACTACTACTACTACAACTACTACTGCTCCCGCGATTATGACTCCAACTATGACAACCACTCCTACTCCAACTCCAACACCTACTTCTACTCCAACTATTACTACTAGTACACAGCTCCAACTACTATTACCCCTAGTACTACTCCTATATCAGCTCCAAATACTAGTTCAACTATTGCCACTACTACCCCGACTATTGCTACTACTGTTGCTACTACTGTCGCTACTCCTGGTACCACCACCACTACTACTACCACTACTACTACTACTACTAATACAAGTACTAATGCTACTACTACAATTACAGCTACTGGTGCTACTGGTACTACTTCATCATCAACAAAACTATTACAATAATTACTACTACTACTGCAACTGCCATTGCTACTATTATTACTACTACTACTACTATGGTTACTTTTGCTAATATAGCTAAAACTAGTTCTATAGCTACTACAGCTTCTACTACTATTACTACTACTACTACTACTACTACTACTACTACTACTACTACTGCCACTACTACTGTAACTATGACTACTACTATAACTACTACAACCACCACCACTGCTACTATAAAAACTTCAACAATGATAATAGTAGTAGTAATAGCAATAGCAGCAGCAGTAGTAGTTATAGTTGTTGTTGTTGTTGTTGTTGTTGTTGTAGTAGTAGTAGTAGTAGTAGTAGTAGTAGTAGTAGTAGTAGTAGTAGCAGCAGCAGCAGCAGTAGTAGCAGTAGCAGTAGTAGTAGTAGCAATAGCAGCAGCATCAGTAGATATGGAAGTGATAAAAGTAGTAGAAGTAGTAGTAGTAGCAGCAGTAGTAGCAATCGCAACGGCAACAGTAGCAGTAGAAGCGGTAATAGTAGTAGAAGTAGCAGTACTATTAGTACTAGTAATGCTAATGGTTGTAGCACCAATGGAAGTAGTAGGTGTTGTAGTAGTAGTAGTAGTAGTAGCAGCAATAGGATTTGTAGTAGTAGTTGTTGTTGTTGTACTAGTAATAGTACTATTATAACCATAGTAATAGAACAAGTAGTAGCAGATGTAGTAGTAGTGTAGTAGTACTACTAGTACTAGGAGGAGTATTAAGTGTCGTAGTAGTAGTAGTAGTAGTAGTAGTAGTAGTAATAGTAGTAGTACTAGTAGTAGTAGTTGCAGTCGTAGTGGTAGAACTAGTAGTAAAAGTAATAGAAGTAGTAGCACTGTAGTAGTAGCAGTTGTAGCAGTAGCAGCAATTGTAGCAATAGCAAAATTTGTAGTAGTAGTAGTAGTAGTAGTAGTAGTAGTAGTAGTAGTTGTAGTATTAGTAGTAGAAGAAGAAGTAGTAGTAGTAGAAGCAGTAGTAGTAGTCGTAGTACTAGTAGTAGTAGTTGTTGGTGTAATTGTAATAGTAGGAGTAGTATTTATTGTCATAGTAGTAGTAGTTGTTGAATTTGTAGCAGTAGTAGTCGTAATAGTAGTAGTAGTAGTGATAGTATTAGTAGTCATAGTAGTCATAGTAGTAGTAGCCTAGTAGTAGTAGTAGTAGCAGTAGTAGTAATAGGAGTAGTAGTAGTTGTTGCAATAGGAATAGCTGTAGTAGTAGTAGTAATTATAGGAGTAGAGGTAGTAGTAATAGTGGTAGTAGCAAAAGTAGTAGTAGTAGAAGTTGCAGCAATAGTGGTTGCAGTAGTAGTAGTACTAGTAATAGTAGTCATAGTAGTAATTATCGTAGCGATTGTACTAGCAATAGGAGTAGTCATAGTCATAGTAGTAGTAGTATTTGTAGTAAGTTAGTAGTTGTAGTAGTAGTAGCAACAGTAATAGTTGTAGTAGTAGAAGTAGCAGTAGTAATAGTAGTAGTTGTAGTAGTAGTAGCAGCTCTAGCAGTAGAGGTTGCAGTAGTAGCAGTACATATAGTAGTAGAAGCTATAGTAGTAGCAGTTGTAGTAACAGTAGTAGCACTAATAGTAGTAGTAGTAGTAGTAGTAGTAGAAGTAGTAGTAGTAATAGTAGTAGTAGTAGTAGCTGTAATAGTTGTAGTAGTATTTGTAGTAGATGTAGTAGTAATAGTAGTAGTATTAGCAATAGCAATAGCAGTAGAAGTAGTAGTAGTATTAGCTATTGGAGTACTAGCAGTTTTAGCAGTAGTAGATGTTGTAGGAGTAGTAGGACCATTAATAGTAAGAATAGTAGTTCTTATTGTAGTTGCAGTAGTAGTAGTCGCAGTAGGATTAGCATCTGATGTAGTAGTAGAAGCAATATTAGTAGTAGTAGCAGCAGATGTGGTAGTAGTAGTTGTAGTAGTAGTAGTACTAGCGGCAACAACTGTTGTAGTAGGAGTAGTAGTTGTTGTAGTAGTGTTTGTAGTAGCAGTAGTATTCAGATAGTAGCTATAGTCGTAGCAGATGTAGTAGTACTACTAGCGGTAGTAGTCGGAGTAGTAGTAGCAGTAGTAGTGTTAGAAGGAGAAGTAGTAGTAGTACTAGTAGTAGTACTAGGAGTAATAGCAGTAGTAGCAATAGTTGCAATAGTTGCTACAGAAATAGCGAGAGCAGTAGTAGCAGCCGTAGCATTGTTAATAGAAGTAGAACATGTTGTAGTAGTAGTAGCACTATACTATTAGCTATAGGAGTAGCAGTGGTAGTAGTAGTAGCAGTTGTAGTAGTCGTAGTACCAGTAGAAGTAGCAGTAGCAACAGTTGTAGTTATAGTAGTAGTAGTTGCAGTAGTAGTTGTACCATTAGAAGTGTTTGGAGAAGTAGTAGTAGTAGCAGTAGCAGGAGTAGTAGTAATAATAGTAGTAGTAATAGTAGTGGTAGTAGCAGTAGTCATTGCATAGTAGTAGCAGTAGTGGTAGCAGTATGAGAAGTAGTGCTAGTTGCAGTAGCGGTTGTAGTAGTCGTGGTAGTAGTAGTGGTAGTAGCAGTAGTAGCAACAGTAGCTGTATTAGTAGTTGTTGTTGTGGTAGTTGTCATAGTTGTAGCAGTTGTAGCAGAAGTAGTAGTAGTAGTAGCAGCAGTAGTTGTAGGAGTAGTTGCAGTAGTAGCAATTGTAGTAGTAGTAGTTGCAATAGTAGTAGTTCTCATAGCTGGAGTAGTAGTAGACATAGTGTCAATAGTAGTAGTAGAAGCAGAAGTAGTAGCAGCAGCAATAGTAGTTATTATTGAAGTAGCAATAGTATTAGTAGTAGTAATAGCAGCACCGGTAGTAGTAGTAGAAGCAGTAATCACTGTAGCAAAAGATGTTGCAGTAGTAGCAATTTTAGTAGAAGTAGTAGAAATAGTAGTAGTAGCAGTAGTGCAAGTAGTAGCTGAAGTAGTAGTAGTGGTAATTGAAGTATGAGTAGTAATAGTAGCAGCAGGAGTAGTAGTAGTAGTGTTAGGAGCGGTAGTTATAGTAGTTGTACTAGTAGGAGTAATAGTAGTAGTAGTAGTTGTAGTAGTAGTAGGAGTAATAGTAGAAGTAGCAGCAGAAGCAGTAGTAGTAGTAGAAATAGTAGCACCAACAACAGTAGTAGTTGTTCTTGTTGTATTTGGAGTACTAGAAGTGTTAGTAGTAGCAATAGTAGTAGTAGTAGCTGCAGTAGCAACGGATGTAATACTAGTAGAATTAGGTGTAATAGCAGCAATAACTGTGGTAGAAATAGTAGGAACAGTAGGTGGAACAGTAGCATTGTTAGTAATAGTAGAAGCACTTGTAGTAGTTGTAGCAATATTATTAAAATTTTAGGAGTAGTGATCAAAGTAGTAGTAGTAGTAGTAGTAATAGTGGTGGCAGTTGCAGTAGTACCAGTAATAGTAGTAATTATAGTAGTAGCAGATGTAGTAATTGTACCCGAAGAAGTGGCACAATAAGTAGTAGTAGTTGTTGTTGTTGTAGTTGTAAAAGTAGTAGTAATAGTATCAGTAGTGGTAGCTGAATTAGAAGTATTAGTAGTAGAAGTAGCCGTAGTAGTTGTCATAGCTGTAGTAGTGGTAGCAGTAGTTGTAGTAGTATAATTAGTAGCAGTAGTCACACTAGTAGCAGTCATCATAGGAGTAGTAGTAGTAGCAGTACTAATTATAGTGGGAGTAGTAGTAGTAGTTGTTGTTGTAGAAGTTGTGTTAGCAGTAGTCATAGTTCTAGTAGTAGTAATAGCGGTTGTAGCAATAATTGTTCTTGTAGTGGTAGTCGTACTAGTATAATAGTAGTAGTAGTAATAGTTGCAGTAGTAGTAGTTAGTTGTAGTAGCGGTAGCAGTAGTCATTGCAGCAGCAGCAGCAATAGTAGTAGTAATAATAAAAGTAGGACTAGTAGTAGCAGAAGTAGTATTAGTCAAAGTAGTGGTAGTAGTAACAGTAGTAGTAGTAGTAGAAGTACGAATAGTAGGAGCGGTAGTAACAGTTGTACTAGCAGTAGCAGTAGTAGCAGTCGAAGTAGTAGTTGTGGCAGTAGCAGTAGTAGCAGTTGTTGTTGTAGTAGTTGCAGTAGTAGTTGTTGTCGTAGCTATTGTAGTAGTAGTATTATTAGTAGTAGTAGTCAAAGTACTAGCAGCAGTTATAGTAGTAGTCGCATCAATTATAGTAGTAGTAGTATTAGTGGTAGAAGCAATAGCTTTAGTAGTAGTAGTGCGATGCTAGTAGTAGTAGTAGTAGGAGTAGCAGCAGTAGTAGTAGCAGTTGCAGTAGTCATTGTTGTAGTAGTAGTTGTTGTGGTAATTGTAGCTATAATAGTACCAGTAGTTGTAGTAGTAGCAATAGTTGCAGCAGCAGCAGTAGTTGTAGTAAATGTAGCACCAACAACAGCGACAGAAGTAGTAGCAACAATAATAGTGGTAGTAGTAGTATTTATTGTAGTAGTAGTAGTCGTTCTTGTCGCAGTAGTAGTAGTTGTAGTAGAAATAGTAGTTGCAGTGGTGGTAGCAGTAGTTGAAGTATTAGTAGCAGAAGTAGCTGTAATAGCATTAGTAGCCGTAGTGGCATTAGTGGCATTAGTAGTGGTAGTAGTAGAAGTAGTACCAGTAGTACTAGTGGTATTAGTATTAGCCATAGTAGTAGTAGTAGTAGTAGTACCAGTAGAAGTAGTACTAGTACTTAAAGTTGTAGAAGTAGCAGCAATAATACTACTAGTAGTAATAGTAGTCGAAGCAGTACCAGTAGTAGTAACAGTAGTAACAATAGCAGTAGTAGTAGAAGTAGGACAAGTAGTAGGAGTAGGAGTAGTAGGTGTAGTAGCATTAGGTGCTATAGTGGTAGTGCTAGTAGTAGCAGTAGTAGTAGTAGCACTATTAGTAGTAGCAGCAGTAGTAGACATAGTAGTCGCAGTAGCAAGAGTAGCAGCAGCGGCAGTAGTTTTAATAGCAGCAGCGGTAGCAGCAGTAACAGTCATAGTAGTAGCAGCATGTGTAGTAGTACTAGTGGTAGTAGCAATAGTAGTAATAGGATTAATAGTAGTTGTAGCAGCGATAGTCACGGTAGTAGTAGTAGAAGCTGTAGTAGTAGTAGCAGTAGCAGTAGAGGTATTCGTAGTAGTATCATTTGTAGTGGCAATGGCAGGAGTAGCAGTCGTATTAGTAGTTGAAGCAGTAGCAGCAGCAGCAGCAGCAGCAGTCGATAGTTGTAGTATTAGTAGTTGTTGTGGTAGTAGTAGTATTGGAAGTAGTAGTAGTAGTGGTATTGGTAGTAATATTAGTTTTAGTAGTTGTAGTCATACCAAAAGTAGTAGTAGAAGTAGTATTAGTATTAGTAGTCGTAGTAATTGAAGTAGTAGCAGTAGTAGCAGAAGCAGTTGTAATAGTAGTCGTAGTGGTGGTAGTGGTAGTAGTAGTAGCAGCAGGAACAGCAGTTGCAGTAGTAGTAGTAATTGTTGTTGTTGTTGTAGTAGCAGTAGTAGTAGTAGTAGTAGCAGAAGTAGTAGTTATTGTAGTAGTAGTGCTAGTAGTACTAGTTGTAGCAGTATTAGTTGTCATAACAATCGTAGTAATAATAGCAATAATAGTAGTAGTAATAGTAGTCAGAGTAGAAGTAGTAGTAGTAGTAGTAGTACTAGTAGTAGCAGCAGTAGAAGTATTAGTAGTCGTAGTAGTAGCAGTAATAGCAGCAGTAGTACTATTAGTGATAGTAGTAGTATAGCAGTGGAAGTAGTGGTCTTAGTTGTAGTAGCACTAGTAGTTTCGGAAGTAGTTGTAGTTGTTGTTGTTGTAGTAGTAGTAGTAGTAGTAGTAAGATTAGTATTACTATTAGTAATAGTAGTTGTAATAATTGTAGTATTACTATTTGTATCAGTAATAATAGTTGTAGTAGCAAAAGTAGTAACAATAGCAATAGTAGTAGGTGTAGTAGTAGTAGTTGTCATTGTTATTGTTGTAGTAGTAGTAGTAGCCGCAGAAGTGGTAGTAACAAAAGTCGTAGTAGTAGTACTAACAGTAGTAGTGCTAGATGTAGTAGTAGCAATAGAAGTAGTAGTGGGAGCTGTAATCGTAGTAGCAGTAGCAGTAATAGTAGTTGTTGTAGTAGCAGTAGTAGTAATACTAGTTGTTGTAGTAGTTGTAGCCATAGCAGTAATTGTAGCTGAAGTCGTAATTGTAGTAGCAGTAGTTGCTATAGTAGTAGTGAAACTAGTGGTAGTAGTCATAGCAATAGTAGTTGTAGTAGCAATTATAGCAATAGTAGTAGTAGTCATCATAGTTGTTGTTGTTGTTGTCGTTATTCTTGTAGTTGTTATTATTGTAGCAGTAATAACAGTAGTTGTAGTTGGAGTAACCACAAAAGTATTAGTATGAGCAGCAATAGTAGTAGCAGCTGTAGGAGTAGCTGTAGTAATAGTCGCAGGAGAAGTAGTAATAGTAGCAGTTGTAGTAGCTGTAATAGTAGTATTTTTAGTAGTAGCAGCAGTAGCAGTTGTAGTAGTAATAGTAGCAGCAGCAGTAGTTATAGCAGTAGTAGTAACGGCAACAGCAGCAGTAGTAGTGTAGTTGGAGCAGTAGTATTAGGAGTAGTAGCAAAAGTAGCTGTAGTTGTTGTAGTAGCAGCAGCAGCAGTAGTAGTAGTAGTAGTGGGAGTTGTAGAAGTAGCAGTAGTAGTAGCTGTAGCAGCAGTAATAGAAGTAGTAGCTGTAATAGTAGTTATTATTGTTGTTGTAGTAGTAGTAGTGGTGGTTGTAGTTGTTTTAGTACTAGTAGAAGCAACAGTGATAATAGTAGTAGCACTAGTAGTCGAAGTAGCAGTGGTAGTAGTAGTAGCTATTGTAGTAGTAGAAATAGCAGTAGCTAGAGTTGTTTGTTGTTGTAGTAGTACTAGTAGTTGTAGTAGCAGCACCAGTAGCTGTAGTAACAGTTGAAATCCAAGTAGTTGTAGTAGTAGTAGTAATAGTGGTAGTCATAGTTGATGTTCGATTAGTAATAGTAGTAGTAGTACTAGTAATAGATGTAATAGTAGTAGCAATGGTTGCTAAGCAGCAGTTGCAGTAGTAGAGGTAGTAGTAGTAGTAGTTGGAATAGTAGCAGTCGTAGCAAAAGTAATTGTAGTAGTAGTGCTTGTTGTTGTTGTTGTTGTATCAACAGTAGCAATAGCAGTAGTAGTAGCAAACGTACTAGTAGTTGTAGTAGTAGCAATGGTAGTAGTAATGGAAGCAACAACAACAGTTGCAGTAGTAGTAGTAGCAGTAGCAGTAGCAGCAGTAGTAGTATTACTAGCGAAAGTTGTAGAAATAGAAGTAGTAGTAGTAGCAGTAGTAATACAAGTAGTCATTGTAGAAGTAGTAGTAGTAGTAGCAGCCGTAATTATAGTAGCAGTAGTACCAGTCATAGTAGAAGTAATAATAGCAGCAGTAGTAGTAGCTGTAATAGCAACACTAGTAGTATTATGGGAAGTATTAGTAGTAGTAACAGTGGCAGTAGTAGTAGAAGTATTAGCAGTAATTGCGGTGGTAATAGTATTAGTTGTAGTAGTCGTAGTAGCAATTGAAGCAGTAGTATCAATAGTAGGAGTAGCAATAGTAGTAGTAGTAGGAATAGCAACAATAGCAGTAGTTGTAGCAGTTGTAGCAGTAGTAGTAGCTGTAGTAGTAGTAGCTGTACTACTTGTAGTAGTCATGGTAGTAGCAGTAGTAGTAGAAGTAGTTGTAGTAGCAGTAGTTAGAGTTATAGTAGTAGTAGTAATAGTAGTATTAGTAGTAGTAGTAGTAGTGGCAGTAGTAGTAGTAATAGTAGTAGTAATCGTAGTAATAGTAGTAGTAGCAATAGTAGCAGTAATAGTAGTTGTAGTATTATTAGCAGCAGCAGTAGTTGTTGCGTTAGTTGTAGCAGTTGTAGTAGAAGTAGTAGTAGTCATAGTCGTAAGAGTAGTAGCAGTAGTATCAACAGCAGCAGTAGTAGTAGTGGTAGCAATAGTAGTTGTTGTTGTTGTGGTAGTAGTAGTAGTAGTAATAGTTGTTGGGGTAGTGGCAATTGTGGTTGCAATAGTTATAGCTATAGCAGTGGTTGTAGTAGTGGTAGAAGAAGTCGTAGAGGTAGTAGTAGTCATAGCAAAAGCAGTAGTAGCAATGGTAGTATTAGTCACTATAGTAGCAGTAGTTGTTGTAGTGGTAGTAGCCATAGTTGAAGTAGTAGTAGCAGTAGTAGTAGCAGTACTAGTAGTAGTAGGCAAAGTAGAGTAGTAGCAATAGTAGTGGTAGTAGCAACAGCAGTAGTATCAATAGTTATGGCGGTGAGAGCAGTAGTAGTACCAATAGTGGTAAATGTAGGAAAAGTAGTATTAGTAGCAGTCGTAGAAGTTGTAGTATTTGTAGTATAGTAGTGGTGGCAATGGTAGCTGTTGTGACAACAACAGTAGTTGCTACAGTAGTAGTGGCAATCGCAGCAATAGTAGCAATGGTAATAGTAGAGCTAGTTATAGTACTAGCATTAGCAATATTAGTAGCAATTGTTGTTGTAGCAGCAGCAGCAGTAGTAGTAGGGGAATTAGTAGAAGTTGCTGCAATAGTAGTAGTAGTAGTCAGAATAGGAGTAGTAGTAGTCGTAATCGTAGAAGCAGTAGTAGTAGTAGTGGCAATAGTGGTGGTAATAGTAGTAGTTCAAGAAGTAGTGGCTATTGTAGCAGAAGTAGTAGTGGTAGCGGTAGGAGCAGTGGTGATAGTACAAGTCATGGTAGGTGTTGTAGTGGGAGTTGTTCTTGTACTAGTAGTAGTAGTTGTTGTACTTGTACTAAAAGTAGTAGTAGTAGCTATACTTGTAGTAGTAGTAGCAGCAGTAGTAGTAGTAGTAGAAATAGTAGCTATAGTAGTCATAGAACAAGTGGCCATAGTAGTAGTAGAAGTAGTAAATGTAGTAGTAGTAGCAGTGGTAGTAGTAGTAGTAGTAGTTGCAAGAGTAGTAGTAGTTGCAGGAGTAGCAGTAGTAGTAGTCGTAGCAATAGTAGGAGCAGTACAGTAGCAGTAGCAGTAGTAGTAGTAGCAGCAGTAATAGTAGTAATAGTTGTAGTAGTAGTAGTTGTTGTAGCCGTAGCAATAGTAGGAGCCGTAGTAGTAGCAGTAGTAGTAGCAGTAGTAGTAGTACTAGCAGCAATAGTAGTAATAAGTAGTCGTAGTAGTAGTTGTTGTTGTAGTAGTTGTAGTAGTAGTAGTAGGAGGAGGAGTAGTTGTAAGTAGTAGTAGAAGTAGTAGTTATTGTTGTTGTCATCATACTAGTTGTAGCACCAGTTGTAGTAGTAGTTGTAGCAATAGTAGTAGGATAGTAGTTGCAGCAATTGTAATAGTAGTAGTTGTAGTAAATAATAGTAGCAGTAGTTGTAGTTGGAGTAATAGCAGCAGTAGCAGGAGCAATAGTAGTAGTAGAAGCTGGAGCAAAAATAGTGGGAGTACTAGTAGCAGCAGCAGTAGTGGTAGTGGTCGTAGTTGTCGTAGTAGTTATAGTACTAGTAGCAGTATGATTATTAGTAGTAGAAGTAGTATAGTAGTAGCCATAGTAGTAGGAGCAGCAGTAGTAGCAGTAGTAGTATGAGTAGCAGCAGTATCAGTAGTAGTAGTGGTAGTAATAGTAGTGGTAGAAGGAGTAGTTGCAATAGTAGTTGTAGTACTAGCCGTAGTAGCAGCAGCAGCGGTAGTAGTAGTAGTAGTAGCAAAAGTAGTAGTAGCAGCAGCAGCAATTGTAGTAGTTGTTGTTGTTTTGGTTGTAGTTGTTGTAGTAGTAGAAGTAGGAGTAGGAGTAGTGGTAGTAATAGAAGTAGTAGGATTAGTAGTCTTAGTAGTAGTAGTAGGAGTAGTAGTAGGAGTAGTGGAAGCAGCAGCGGTAGTGGTAGTAGTAGCACATCCACAGTAGTGGCAGTATTAGTAGTAGTAGTTGTTGTAGTTGTAGTGGTAGTAGTAGTTGGGGTAGTTGTTATAGTAGCAATAGTGGTAGTAGTAGTTGTGGTAGGAGTAGTAGTAGCAGTAGCAGTTTTAGTAGTAGTAGTTGTAGGAGTAGTAGTAGGAGTAGTTGCTGCAGTATGAGTAGTTGTGGTAACAGCTATAGTAGGAGCAGTAGTAGTTGCAGTAGTAGGAGTGGTAGTAGGACTTGTAGGCGTAGTAGCAGTAGTGGTACTATGAGCATCAGTTTTAGTAGTAGTAATCGCAACAGTTGAAGTAGTAGCAGTAGTTCCACTTTTAGTAGCAGTAGTAGTTGTAGCAGTAGCAGTCGGAGCAGCCGCAGCAGTGGTAGTGGTAGGAGCAATTGTTGTAGTAGTCGTAATAGTATTAGTAGTTGCAGTAGTAGTAGTAGGAGACGTAGCAGTAGCAGTAGTAGTAGTAGTAGTAGGAGTAGTTGTTGTAGTAGTCATAGTAGTATTAGTAGTAGCAATAGTTGCAGTAGTTGTAGGAGGAGGAGGAGGAGGAGGAGTTTTAGTTGTTGTTGTAGTTGTAGTTGTAGTAGCAGTAGTACTAATAATATAGAAGTTGTAATAATAGTAGTAGTAGTATTAGTAGCTGCAGTACTCGTAGTAGCAGTAGTAGTAGGTGTGGTAGTTCTAGTAGTAGTAGTAGTACTAGTAGTAGTAGTTGAAGCAGTTATCGTAGAAGGTGGGGGAATAGTAGTAGTACTAGTTACAGCAGTAGTAGTAGGAGGAGGAATAGCAATTGTAATAATAACAATAGTAGTAGCGGTAGTGATACTAGCAGTTATAGTTGTAGTCTAGTAATAGTTGTAGTAGTGTAAGTAGTAGTGGTAGTGCAAGGAGTAGTTGTAGTAGAAGTAGTAATAGTAGTAGCAGTAGCAGTAGCAGTAGTAGTGGTAGTAATAGTCTGAGTAGCAGAAATAGTAGTAGTGGAAGTAGTTGTTGTAGTAGTATTGGTGGTAGTAGTTGGAGGAGTAGTAGGAGGAGGAGGAGGAGTAGTAGTTGTAGGAGGAGTAGTAGTTATAGTTGTAGCGATAGTAGTAGAATTAGTCGGATGAGTAGTAGCAGTTGTTGTTGTAGTAGTAGTAGTAGTAGTACAAGCTGTAGTAGTCATAGTAGTATTAGTGGTAGCAGTAGTATCAGTAGAAGTTGTTGTAGCAGTACTAGTCGAGTAGTAGTTATAGAAGTTGAAGGAGCAGTCGTAGCAGCAGTAGTAGGAGGAGGACATGTAGTAGGAGTAGTAGTAGTTGTTGTAGTAGTAGTGGTAGTAGTAACAGTAGCAGGGGTAGTAGTAGTAGTAGATGTGTAGTCGGATCAGTACTAGTAGCAGTAGTACTAGCAGCAGTAGTAATAGTAGTAGTAGTAGTGACAGTAGTAATAGTAGTTATGGTAGCAGTAGTAGTAGTCATAGTAGTAGTAATAGCAGCAGTAGTTGTTGTAGTAGCAGTAGTTCTAGCAATAGTAGTACCAGTAGTAATACTAGTAGTAGCAGCAGTAGTGGCGATAGTAGTAGTGGCGGCGGTAGTGGTGTAGTAGCAGTATTAGCAATAGTAGTACTCGTAGCAGTATTAGTAGTTGTAGCAGTAGCGGTAGTAGATGTAGTAGTTGTGGTAGCAGTAGCATTAGCAGTAGTAGAAGTAGTTGTAGTATTAGCTATAGTTGTAGAGGTGGTAGTTGTAGTAGAAGCAATAGTCGGTGTAGTGTTAGTATTAGCTTTAGTTGTAGCAGAAATAGTAGTAGCTATAGTAGTAGTATTAGCAACATTAGTTGCAATAGTAGCTGTAGTAGCAGTAGTAGCAGTAGCAATAATAGATGTAGCAGTAGTAGCCGTAGCAATAATAGTAGCAGTAGGAGTAGTAATAGTAGTAGTAGTAGTAGCAGTAGTAGTTGTTGTTGTTGTAGTAGTAGTAGTAGTGATAGTAATAGCATCAGTAGTAGTTGTATTGGGAGTTATTGTAGCGGTAGGGGTAGCAGTATTAGTAGCAGTAGTAGGAGTGGGAATAGTAGTAGTACTACTACTAGTACTAGTAGTAACTACAGCCGTAGTGGTAGAAGTTGTAGTAATAGTAGCAGTAGTAGTAGCTATAATAGCAGTGGTTGTATTAGGAGTAGTAGTTGCGGTAGTAGTTGTAGTAGTTGTAGTAGTTATTGTAGCAGTAGTTGTAGTAGTAGTTGTAGGATTGGCCATAGGAGTCGTGGTGGCAGTAGTAGTGGAAGTAATAGTCATAGTAGAAGTAGTAGCACAAATAGTAGGAAGAGTATTATGAGTAGTAGCAGCTGTAGCATTATGACGAGTAGTAGGAATGGAAGCAGTAATACCAGTAGTAGTAGTTGTTGTTGTGGTAGTAGTAGCAGTAGTAGTAATGTAGCAATCATAGATGTAGTAGTAGCAGCAACAGTAGTAGTAGTAGTAGCTATAGCAGTAGTAGTACCCATCATAGTAGTTGCATCAGTAATAATAGTAGTAGTAGGAGGAATAATAGTAGAAGTAGAAGTAGTTGTAGAAGTAGTAGAAGTAGTAGTAGTCATAGTAGTAGGAATAACAGTAGTAGAAATAGTAGTAGCAGTAGGAGTAGTTGTGGCAGTAGGAGTAGCAACAGTAGTAGTAATGGTAGTTGTCATTATAGCAGAAGAAGTAGTAGCTGTAGGAGAAGTTATAGAAGGGGTAGTAGGAGTAGTAGTAGGAGGAGTAGTAGTAGTAGGAGTAGCAGGAGGAGTAGTAGTAGTAGCAGTAGACGTAGTACTAGGAGTAGTAGTTCTTGTAGCTATAGTAGTTGTAGTTATCACAGTAGTAGTAGTAGTTGTTGTTATTATAGTTGTAGTGCCAGCAGCATTCAGAGTATTCCTAGTTGGAGTAGCAATAGTAATAGCAATAGTAGTAGCAGTAGCAGCAGCATTAGTAGCAGTAGAAGTTGTAGTAGCAATAGTAGTTGTGGTTGTAGCAGTAGTAGTTATAGTATTGGACGTAGTAGCAATAGTAGTAGTACTAGGAGTAGCAGTGGGATTAGTAGCAGTAGTAGTAGTACTCAGAGTAGCAGTGGGATTAGTAGTAGCAGTAGTAGTGTAGTAGCTGTAGTAGTAGGAGTAGCTATAGGAATTGTAGTAGCAGTTACAGTAGCTGTAGTTGTTGTAGCAGTAGTAATAGAAGTCGTAGTAGTAGTAGTAGTACGAGTAATAATAGCAGGAGTTGTAGAACTAGTAGTTGTAGTCGTGTTAGTAGTAGCAGTAGTGGCAATAGTAGCAACATTAGGAGTAGTAGCAGCAGCAGTAGTAGTAGTAATAGCAGCAGAAGTAGCATTAGAAGCAGTAGTAGCAGAAGTTGTAGCAGTAGCAACAGTTGTGGCTGTAGTTGTAGTAATAGTAGCAGTAGTAGTAGCAATAGAAGCAGTAGTAACAGTAGTAATAGTAGTAGGAGTTGTAGTAGCATCAACAGTAGTAGTAGAAATAATAGTAGCAGTAGGTGTAGTAGCAGCAGTAGTAATAGTAGTAGTTATTATAGTACTACGAGTAGTCGTAGTACTAGTAGTTGTAAGTGAAGCAGTAGGACTAGTAGTAGTAGTAATAGTAGCAGTAGTAGGAGTAGCCGTCACAGTAACAGTGTAGTAGTAGTCATATTAGTAGTAGTATTAGCACTAGTAGTAGTAATAGCAGTAGTTGTAATAATAGTACCAGTAGTAGTAGTTGTAGCAGTAGATGTAGCAGTCGTAGTAGCAATAGCATTAGTAGTAGTAGCTATAGTAGAAGCTGTAGCAGTAGCAGTAGTAGCAGTCGCATTAATAGTAGCAGTAATAGTAGCAGTATTAGTAGTAGAAGTGGCAGTACTAGTTGTAGCAATAACAACAGTAGAAGTAGTAGTAGCAGCTGTAGAAGTAGTAAGAGGAGTAATATTAGTAGTAGGAGTAGTTATAGTCGTAGAAGCATTGGTAGTAATAGTAGTAGTAGTAGAAATAATAGTAGTAGCAGCAGTAATAGTAGTAGCAATTGTAGTAGTAGTAGCAGTAGTAGAAGTTGTAGAAGCAGAAGTTACAGGAGCAATAGTAGTTGTAGTTATAGTAATATTAGCAGTAGTAGTTGTTGAGTAGCAGTAGTAGTATTAGTAGTAGTATGAACAGTTGTAGTTGTAATAGTAGTAGCAAAAGTAGTAGTAATAGTAGCAGTAGCATTAGTAGCAGTTGTTGTACTGTTAGCAGTAGTAGTTGCAGTAGCAGTAGTAGAAGTAGTGATTGTAGCAGAAGCAGTAGTAGCAGTAGTAGTAGTTGCAGTAGTAGTAGTACTAGTTGCAGTAACAGTAGTAGTTGCAGTATTAGTAGTAGGAGTAGTAGTAGTTGTTGTAACAGTAGCAATAGTAGTAGTAGCAGTAGTAGCAGCTGTAGTAGCAATAAGAGGACTAGTAGTATTAGTTGTATACGTAGCAGTATTGGTTGTAATATAGTAGTAGTTGTGGTAGTAGTTGAGTGGTAGTAGCAGCTATAGCAACAAAAATAGTAGTAGCAGTAGCAGTAGTAGCAGTATAAGTAGTAGTAGTTGTAGACAAGTTGTAGTAGTAGTAGTAGTATGAGTAGTAGTAGTAATAGTAGTGGTAAGAGTAGTACTAGTAGTACGAGTAGGAGTAGTTGTAGTAGTAGCAGCAGAAGTTGTAGTAGAAATAGCAGTAGTAGTAGTATTTGTAGTAGTTGTATTAGTAGTGGTAGTAATAGCAATTGATGTAGTAATAGTACTAGGAGTGTTAGGTGTAGTTGTAGTCGTAGTAATAGCCGTTGTAGTTGTGATAGTAGTACTAGTAGTAGTATTAGTAGTAGGAGTATGAGGATTAATAACAGTAGTTGTAGTAGCTGTAGTAGTAGTAGTAGTAGAAGCAATAGGAGTAGTAGTAACAGAAGTAGCCGTAGTAGTTGTAGTAATAGTAGTAATAGTAGTAGTAGTAGTAGCAGTATAGTAGCGGTAGTAGTGGTTGTTGTTGGGCTGATTGTACTAGTAGTAGTAGCATCTGTAGTAGCAGTTGTAGCAGAAGTGGTTGCAGTAGTAGCACTACTAGTAATAGTATTAGGAATAGTAGTAGCTGCAGGTGTTGTAGTGGTAGTAGTAGTAGTAGCAGTAGTAATAATAATAATTTTAGTAGTAGTTGAAGAAGTAGTAGTATTAGGAGTTAGTAGTAATAGTAGTAGTAGTACTAGTAGTAGTAGAAGTTGTTGTAGTAGTAGGAGTTGGAGTTGGAGTTGGAGTTGGAGTAGGAGTAGCAATTATATATGTAGTACTAGTAGTAGTAGTAGCAGTAGTAGTTGTAGTTCTAAGAGGAGTAGCAGTAGCAGAAATAATAGTAGTAGTAGTAGTAGTAATAGTAGCAATTGTAGTAATAGTAGTAGCAGCAGTAGTAGTAATAGTCGCAATTGTAGTCGAAGTAGCAGCAGTAGCAGCAGTAGTAGAAGTAGTAGTAGTAGTAGTAATAGTAGAAGGAATAGTAGTAGCAATAGTTGTAGTGGTAGTAGTTAGAGTCGTAGTAGTATTGGTAGTAGTTGTTATTGTAGTAGTAGTAAAAGTAGTAGTATTAGTAGTTGAAGTAGTAGAAGCTGTAGTAGAAGTTGTAATAGCAGTCGGGGAAGTAGTAGCAGTAGGTGTAGCAGAAATAGTAGTAGTAGTAGTAGTAGTAGTAGTAGTAGTAATTGCAGTAGTAGCAGTAGCTGTAGCAATATTAGTTATAGTAGGAGTTGTAGTAGTCCTATTAGTAGTTGTTGTAGCATTAGTACTAGTGGTAGTAGTACTAGATGAAGTAGCAGCAATAGTAGTAGTAGTAATAGTAGTAGGAGTAGTATTTGCAGTAATAGTAGTATTTGCAGTAGTAGTAGTAGTAGTAGTAGGAGTAGTATTTGCAGAAGGAGTAGTTGTAGGAGTAGTAGTAGCAGTAGAAGTTGTAATAAAAGGAGTTGGAGCTATAGTAATACTGGTAGAAGCCATTGTTGTAGTGGTAATAGAAGTAGTTGTATTAGTAGTTGAAGGAGAAGAAGTTGTACTAGTAGTTGTAATAGTAGTAGGAGAAGTAGTAGCGTTAGTAGCAGCAGCACTTGTAGTAGTAGTAGTCGTAGTAGTACAAGTAGTAGTACTAGTAGTAGTAATAGTAGTAGTTGTTGTTGTTGTAGTTGCAGTAGTTTTAGTAAGAGTAGTAGTAGTGGTAGTAGTAGTAGTAGTAGTTGTAGTTGCAGTAGAAGTTGTGTTAGCATTATTATTAGTAGTAGAAGTAGTGGAAGAAGTAGATATTGAATAGCAGTAGTAGCAGTAGTAGAAGTAGTAGGAGTAGTAGGGGTTTTTGAAGCAGTAGTAGTATAGTAGCAATAGTAGTAGTAGTAGTTGTAGCAATTGTAGTATTAGTAGACGTAGGAGTATGAGTAGGAGTAGTAGTAGGGGTGGTAGGAGTAGTAGTAGGAGTAAGACGAGGTGTAGTTATCATAGTTACCATTGTAGTAGCAGTACTAGTAGTATTAGGAGGAGTAGGAGTAGGAGTTGAAGTAGGAGTAGTAATAGTTGGCATAATGGTAGCTGTAGTTGCAGCAGGATTAGTAGTAGCAGTAGAAATAGCAGTAAGAGTTGTAGTTGTTGTTGTTGTAGTAGTAGAAGTAGTTATAGTAGTAGTAGTTAGACTAAGAGTAGGAGTAGGAGTAGGAGTAGCAGTAGGAGTTGGAGTAGAAGTAGTATTAGTAGTAGTAGCAGCAGTAGCAGTAGATGGAGTAGCAATACTAGCAGCTGTATTAGTAGTAGTATTAGTAATAGTAGCAGCAGCAGTAGAAGTAGTAGTAATAGTTGTTGTAATAGTACCAGAATTAGTAGTTATTCTTTTAGTAGTTGTAGTATTATTATTATTAGTAGTAGGAGTAGTAGGAGTAGTAATTGTTGTTGTTGCGGTAGTAGTAATAGTTGTAGTATTAGTAGTAGTAATATTACTCATAGTATTAGTATTAGCTATAGTGGGAGTAGGTGTAGTAGTATTAGTAGCAGCAATAGTAGTAGTAGTAGTCGTAGTTGATGTAGTAGTTATAGTAGTAGTAGGGATAGTAGTAGTTGGAGTAGCACTAGTAATGGTGGAGTAGTAATAGCAAAGTAGCAGTAGTAGTTGTTGTGGTTATAGCAACAGTAGCCGCTACAGCAGTAGCAGTAGTAGTTGTT